>JAVGWX010000024.1:16600668-16778168 GCA_036924085.1 Ariolimax columbianus | reverse complement strand
TCCACCCTGGACGAGGCCTGGATCCACGCCTCAGCAGTGGGTCATGGATGGGGTCGACCGACGCAGCGGGCCTCAGACGCTTAAGCAAGCATTATTATTATTTTGGTGAACTCCAAAATGACGAGAGAGCAAGCGGTGGGCAGCGGAAAAGGTACAAGGACACGCTAAAGATATCTCTGATCCAGTGCGGTATTAACAATGTTGACTGGGAAGGAATTGCCACCAACCTCACAGACTGGCGCAGCACTATTGCTGAGGGTGTTCAGAGACAGGAGGCGACAAGAATAGATGAGCTATATAGAGACGATCTCTTCGCGTCTGCTCTTATCAACCCTTCGTCAACCCCGGTGGAAGGAGGTGTCTTAATTTAGTGTACAAAGTGTAAATTGGCTTATGTGGTCGTCCTCGAACTCATGGGAACAGTTAATGCTGACAAAGTGGTCCTCATGGGAACAGTGAATGCTGACAAAGTGGTCATCATCGAACTCATGGGAACAGTGAATGCTGACAAATTGGTCCTCATGGGAACAGTGAATGCTGACAAAGTGGTCATCATCGAACTCATGGGAACAGTGAATGCTGACAAAGTGGTCCTCATCGAACTCATGGGAACAGTGAATGCTGACAAAGTGGTCCTCATCGATTACAGTAGACGAACAAGAACATGTGTGAAGGGGTGGTCGATAAGGAAAATTGCGGGAAGAGTGCCCTCCCCCTCCCCCTCTCCCCCGCTCCCCGAACGTGCATATAATGAAAATTCAAAGACTTTACATATTTTTATATTCTTCGCTGCAGACCAAAGTGCCACATCCCAATAAGGAGCGATAGAGGCGAACCACCCTCCTCATCCCTAGCTACGCTGCTGGAGGTTGGGAATGGGGTTTGGAAAATGGCCTGTGGGTGTGTGTGGGCTGAGGTGAGGGTTGTGTGGTGTAGGTGTGCAGCAGATCCCACTGTTTGCACTAGGGTTATCAACTACAATATTACCACACTCACCCGCATCATTCATGACCACACACAGCAAATACTATAGCACACAGCAGGTGGCAGATTTATTATATAATACTCAACACTATCAAAGTGAATGCAATGAAATGACACACAATACAAGAAATATCTGAACTAATTATATACTCAGGAGTTATAAGTATAACCTATTGAAGTTGCTCCCACTAATCAAACTCAGTTCTTGCCGCACACACCCCTCCTCTTATCTGCATCTTCAACACACTCTCAAAAACTCTTCCTCACTCAAAATCCCTCAGACGGGCGATCTGGACGTAATGCATTCAATATATTCTATGTATACTCACATATGATCTCTCAACTCAGTCGATCTGCTTATACACACGCTCTGAAACATACATCGTTCTCTTGGTGTCTATACACACCAAACACACATCTAGATCTCTCCTAGACACAGCTGTACACTCGCACAACTCTAGAACATACCTCGTTCCCTCGGTGTCTACACACACCACACACACATCTAGATCTCACCTAGTCGATCTACACACTCGCTTAACTCGTCAGGACATACCTCGTTTACAAGGTGTCCTGCTTACAACACACATTCAGATTACCTCTAGATACAAGACGCCCAACACATACCTATTTGAGCGACTGGCCCAGACTCAATGGGGTATGCTGTTTGAGTGATCCTGTTCTATCTCTAATATTCGTACAACAACAGTCTATCAATCGCTCTTCTATCAAATCGGTGAGCTAATCAGACTCCTATCTAAATTCTCAGTCTCTCGCTCACATTCTCTGGCCAGTCTGTTTGAGCTAAACTTTGTCTAGTATTTTATAGTCTCAAGCAGTATCAGAGCGATCTGATGGATCTCTGGGGATGGCTCTATTCAGTCGTTATTGGAACGAATTACTCTGAACACCTGTCACTCAAATATCGCAGCAAGCTCTGCTGCCCTCTTGTCTGTCACTCATCCTCCACAACCCAAATCGGAACGCCAGAGGTCAGCATCTACCTAGACTAAACATTTTTTTCCCCCACCCCGTTTTCCTTTGTTGAGACGGTGAGTGACCTTGGCGTAGTGTCCAGACAGAGAGTGACCATGGCACACATTCAGGTATCTTTGTTCTCAGAGTCGCCAACCACATCACCCCTGCCCTAAACGCTCATGCTCAGGCTGGAAGGCTGGAACTGTTACATTACCTCCCTAAACATCAGACCGAAACATGGATGGTCATTTTTTCCATCTGCCAAATGACGACCATTTTCGTCTGCACTTTCCATAATGTAAACACCACTGCTGTTTACAACTCCACTCAAATTGTACATGCATCCAAAAACAATGTTACCGGGTATTCAATACCCACATAAACTTGGGTGAGATGAGGGTTGTGTAGGTGTGTGGGCGAGGTGACGGGTTGTGTAGGTGTGTGAGGGTGAGGTGACGGTTGTGTGGTGTAGGTTTGTGTGGGTGAAGTGAGGGTTGTGTAGGTGTGTGTGGGTGAGGTGAGGGTTGTGTAGGTGTGTGGGGATGAGGTGAGAGTTGTGTAGTTGTGTGTGGGTGAGGTGAGAGTTGTGTTGTGTAGGTGTGTGTGGGTGAGGTGAGAGTTGTGTTGTGTAGGTGTGTGTGGGTGAGGTGAGGGTTGTGTAGGTGTGTGGGGGGAGGTGAGGGTTGTGTGGGTGTATATGGGTGAGGTGAGAGTTGAGTGGTGTGTGTGGGTATTTGTGAACTGTTGCTTGAGACTGATGCCCTTGGGGCATGTAAGCTGTGGGGTAGCCTCCCAGACTGGAAGCGGAAGCAAATATTTGATACAATCGATAGCAATACAGAAAAAAAGGTATTGCTCAGTTATCGCTCAAAAACAAAACAGACAGCGAAGCTCATGTAACGGGCCACAAGGTATTCGTCAGGGTCGAGAGACAATCCCGTGCAAGAGGGGATAACTAAGAATAGATCTGTACACGAAGTAGTCCATGTGTCCGGTTGGGTGTGCGGGTGCTCTTCTCACTGTTGGGTTTGCTGGTGCTCTTCTATTGGGTGTGTGGGTGCTCTTCTGTTGGGTGTGTGGGTGCTCTTCTATTGGGTGTGTGGGTGCTCTTCTCACTGTTGGGTGTGTGGGTGCTCTTCTCACTGTTGGGTGTGTGGGTGCTCTTCTATTGGGTGTGTGGGTGCTCTTCTCACTGTTGGGTGTGTGGGTGCTCTTCTCACTGTTGGGTGTGTGGGTGCTCTTCTGTTGGGTGTGTGGGTGCTCCTATGTTGGGTGTGTGGGTGCTCTTCTGTTGGGTGTGTGGGTGCTCTTCTATTGGGTGTGTGGGTGCTCTTCTGTTGGGTGTGTGGGTGCTCTTCTGTTGGGTGTGTGGGTGCTCTTCTGTTGGGTGTGTGGGTGCTCTTCTATTGGGTGTGTGGGTGCTCTTCTGTTGGGTGTGTGGGTGCTCTTCTGTTGGGTGTGTGGGTGCTCTTCTGTTGGGTGTGTGGGTGCTCTTCTGTTGGGTGTGTGAGTGCTCTTCTATTGGGTGTGCGGGTGCTCTTCTCACTGTTGGGTTTGCTGGTGCTCTTCTATTGGGTGTGTGGGTGCTCTTCTCACTGTTGGGTGTGTGGGTTCTCTTCTGTTGGGTGTGTGGGTGCTCTTCTGTTGGGTGTGTGGGTGCTCATCTGTTGGGTGTGTGGGTGCTCTTCTGTTGGGTGTGTGGGTGCTCTTCTATTGGGTGTGTGGATGCTCTTCTGTTGGGTGTGTGGGTGCTCTTCTGTTGGGTGTGTGGGTGCTCTTCTATTGGGGGTGTGGGTGCTCTTCTGTTGGGTGTGTGGGTGCTCTTCTGTTGGGTGTGTGGGTGCTCTTCTGTTGGGTGTGTGGGTGCTCTTTTGTTGGGTGTGTGGGTGCTCTTCTGTTGGGTGTGTGGGTGCTCTTCTATTGGGTGTGTGGGTGCTCTTCTGTTGGGTGTGTGGGTGCTCTTCTGTTGGGTGTGTGGGTGCTCTTCTCACTGTTGGGTGTGTGGGTGCTCTTCTGTTGGGTGTGTGGCTGCTCTTCTGTTGGGTGTGTGAGTGCTCTTCTATTGGGTGTGTGGGTGCTCTTCTGTTGGGTGTGTGGGTGCTCTTTTATTTCGTGTGTGGGTGCTCTTCTGTTGGGTGTGTGGGTGCTCTTCTGTTGGGTGTGTGGGTGCTCTTCTCACTGTTGGGTGTGTGGGTGCTCTTCTGTTGGGTGTGTGGATGCTCTTCTGTTGGGTGTGTGAGTGCTCTTCTGTTGGGTGTCTGGGTGCTCTTCTGTTGGCTGTCTGGGTGCTCTTCTGTTGGCTGTGTGTGCTCTTCTCGCTGTTGGGTGTGTGGGTGCTCTTCTGTTGGGTGTGTGAGTGCTCTTCTGTTGGGTGTGTGAGTGCTCTTCTGTTGGGTGTGTGAGTGCTCTTCTGTTGGGTGTGTGAGTGCTCTTCTGTTGGGTGTGTGAGTGCTCTTCTGTTGGGTGTGTGAGTGCTCTTCTGTTGGGTGTGTGAGTGCTCTTCTGTTGGGTGTGGCAGTGCTCTTCTGTTGGGTGTGTGAGTGCTCTTCTGTTGGGTGTGTGAATGCTCTTTTAGTGGTTGTGTGAGTGCTCTTCTGTTGGGTGTCTAGGTGCTCTTCTCACTGTTGGGTGTGTGAGTGCTCTTCTGTTGGCTGTGTGGGTGCTCCTGTTTTGGTGTGTGGGTGCTCTTCTATTGGGTGTGTGGGTGCTCTTCTGTTGGCTATGTGGGTGCTCCTGTTTTGGTGTGTGGGTGCTCTTTTGTTGGGTGTGTGGGTGCTCTTCTGGTGGATGTGTGGGTGCTCTTCTGTTGGCTGTGTGGGTGCTCTTGTCTGGGTGTGTGGGTGCTCTTTTGTTGGCTGTGTGGGTGCTCTTGTTTTGGTGTGTGGGTTCCTCTTCTGTGGGTGTGTGGGTGCTCTTCTGTGGGTGTGTGGGTGCTCTTCTGTTGGCTGTGTGGGTGCTCCTGTTTTGGTGTGTGGGTGCTCTTCTATTGGGTGTGTGGGTGCTCTTCTGTTGGCTGTGTGGGTGCTCCTGTTTTGGTGTGTGGGTGCTCTTTTGTTGGGTGTGTGGGTGCTCTTCTGGTGGATGTGTGGGTGCTCTTCTGTTGGCTGTGTGGGTGCTCTTGTCTGGGTGTGTGGGTGCTCTTTTGTTGGCTGTGTGGGTGCTCTTGTTTTGGTGTGTGGGTTCCTCTTCTGTGGGTGTGTGGGTGCTCTTCTGTGGGTGTGTGGGTGCTCTTCTGTTGGGTGTGTAGGTGCTCTTCTTTTGGCTGTGTGGGTGCTCTTTTGTTGGGTGTGTGGGTGCTCTTCTGTTGCTCACCTAAGTGTTGTGTTGTTGTTCTTGTTGTTGTTCTTCATGTTGTCCTTATGTGCCTTCAAGTTGTGGGCTTGTGTGACCATGTGCCTTCAAGTTGTGGGCTTGTGTGTCCATGTGCCTTCAAGTTGTGGGCTGATGTGACCATGTGCCTTCAAGTTGTGGGCTTGTGTGACCATGTGCCTTCAAGTTGTGGGCTGATGTGACCATGTGCCTTCAAGTTGTGGGCTTGTGTGTCCATGTGCCTTCAAATTGTGGGCTTGTGTGACCATGTGCCTTCAAGTTGTGGGCTTGTGTGACCATGTGCCTTCAAGTTGTGGGCTTGTGTGACCATGTGCCTTCAAGTTGTGGGCTTGTGTGACCATGTGCCTTCAAGTTGTGGGCTTGTGTGACCATGTGCCTTCAAGTTGTGGGCTTGTGTGACCATGTGCCTTCAAGTTGTGGGCTTGTGTGACCATGTGCCTTCAAGTTGTGTACTTGTGTGACCATGTGCTTTCAAGATGTGGACTTGTGTGACCATGTGCCTTCAAGTTGTGTACTTGTGTGACCATGTGCCTTCAAGTTGTCGGCTTGTATGACCATGTGCCTTCAAGTTGTGGGCTTTTGTGACCATGTGCCTTCAGTTTGGGGGCTTGTGTGACCATGTGCCTTCAAGTTGTGTACTTGTGTGACCATTTTCCTTCAAGATGTGGGCTTGTGTGACCATGTGCCTTCAAGATGTGGGCTTGTGTGACCATGTGCCTGCAAGTTGTGGGCTTGGATGACCATGTGCCTTTAAGTTGTGGGCTTGTGTGACCATGTGCCTTCAAGTTGTGTACTTGTGTGACCATGTGCTTTCAAGATGTGGACTTGTATGACCATGTGCCTTCAAGTTGTGGGCTTGTGTGATCATGTGCCTTCAACTTGTGTACTTGTGTGACCATTTTCCTTCAAGATGTGGGCTTGTGTGACCATGTGCCTTCAAGTTGTGGGCTTGGGTGACCATGTGCCTTCAAGTTGTGGGCTTGTGTCTACATGTGCCTTCAAGTTGTGGGCATGTGTGACCATGTGCCTTCAAATTGTGGGCTTGTGTGACCATGTGCCTTCAAGTTGTGTTCCCGTGTCTACATGTGCCGTCAAGTTGTGGGATTGTGTCTACATGTGCTTTCAAGTTATGGGCTTGTGTGACCATGTGCCAAAAGTTTTTCAGCTTACAGGAGCTCAGGTCAGGATGGTGCATATTTCTGGATGACTCAGACGACATGATATAACCAAACTAATTACGTCTGTCGGTGAATGGGTCTATAGCTTGGCCAAAAGATGGTTGCAGTCTGTTATTGTCAGCATCTTTCATGTCTGGTGTATGTCTGATTGATGAGATGTCCTATCGTATGATTGGTCTGCTCTTTCCACTACCTCTATGGTCGTTGTTCGCTTTTCTTTTTTCTCTTCTTTTTAACAATTGGAGAGGGTGGGAGAGTTACTATGTAATAGAGAGGGAGTGAGAGGGACTATGTGAGAGAAAGGGTGGGAGAGTTACTATGTGAGAGACGTAGTTAGAGAGAGGGAATGAGAGGGACTATGTGAGAGCTGTAGTTAGAGAGAAAGTGAGACGGACTATGTGAGAGATGTAGTTAGAGAGAGGGAGTGAGAGGGACTATGTGAGAGATGTAGTTAGAGAGAGGGAGTGAGAGGGACTATGTGAGAGATGTAGTTAGAGAGAGGGAGTGAGAGGGACTATGTGAGAGATGTAGTTAGAGAGAGGGAGTGAGAGGGACTATGTGAGAGATGTAGTTAGAGAGAGGGAGTGAGAGAGACTATGTGAGAGACGTAGTTAGAGAGAAAGTGAGACGGACTATGTGAGAGACGTAGTTAGAGAGAGGGAGTGAGAGGGACTATGTGAGAGATGTAGTTAGAGAGAAAGTGAGACGGACTATGTGAGAGATGTAGTTAGAGAGAGGGAGTGAGAGGGACTATGTGAGAGATGTAGTTAGAGAGAGGGAGTGAAAGGGACTATGTGAGAGATGTAGTTAGAGAGAGGGAGTGAGAGGGACTATGTGAGAGATGTAGTTAGAGAGAGGGAGTGAGAGGGACTATGTGAGAGATGTAGTTAGAGAGAGGGAGTGAGAGGGACTATGTGAGAGACGTAGTTAGAGAGAAAGTGAGACGGACTATGTGAGAGACGTAGTTAGAGAGAGGGAGTGAGAGGGACTATGTGAGAGATGTAGTTAGAAAGAGGGAGTGTGATGGATTATGTGAGAGATGTAGTTAGAGAGAGGGAGTGAGAGGGACTATGTGAGAGATGTAGTTAGAAAGAGGGAGTGAGAGGGACTATGTGAGTGATGTAGTTAGAGAGAGGGAGTGAGAGGGACTATGTGAGAGATGTAGTTAGAAAGAGGGAGTGAGATGGATTATGTGAGAGATGTAGTTAGAGAGAAGGAGTGTGAGGGACTATGTGAGAGATGTAGTTAGAGAGAAAGTGAGACGGACTATGTGAGAGACGTAGTTAGAAAGAAAGTGAGACGGACTATGTGAGAGACGTAGTTAGAGAGAAAGCGTGAGACGGGCTATGTGAGAGATGTAGTTAGAGAGAAAGTGAGACGGACTATGTGAGAGACGTAGTTAGAGAGAAAGCGTGAGACGGGCTATGTGAGAGATGTAGTTAGAGAGAAAGAGTAAGACGGACTATGTGAGAGATGTAGTTAGAGAGAAAGTGAGACGGACTATGTGAGAGACGTAATTAGAGAGAAAGAGTGAGACGGACTATGTGAGAGATGTAGTTAGAGAGAGGAAGTGAGATGGACTATGTGAGAGACGTAATTAGAGAGAAAGAGTGAGACGGACTATGTGAGAGAGAGGGAGTGAGACGGACTATGTGAGAGACGTAATTAGAGAGAAAGAGTGAGACGGACTATGTGAGAGATGTAGTTAGAGAGAAAGAATGAGACGGACTATGTGAAAGAGGTAGTTAGAGAGAAAGCGTGAGACGGACTATGTGAGAGATGTAGTTAGAGTGAGGGAGTGAGATGGACTATGTGAGAGATGTAGTTAAAGAGAGGGAGTGAGAGGGACTATGTGAGAGATGTAATTAGAGAGAGGGACTATGTTAGAGATGTAGTTAGAGAGATGGACTATGTGAAAGATGTAGTTAGAGAGAGGGACTATGTGAAAGATGTAGTTAGAGAGAGGGAGGGAGGACTATGTGAGAGACGTAGTTAGAGAGAGGGACTATGTGAGAGATGTAGTTAGAGAGAGGGAGTGAGAGGGACTATCTGAGAGATATAGTTAGAGAAAGGGACTGTGTGAGAGATGTAGTTAGAGAGAGGGAGTGAGAGGGACAATGTGAGAGAGAGGGAGTGAGAGGGACTATGTTAGAGATGTAGTTAGAGAGAGGGACTATGTGAGAGATGTAGATAGAGAGAGGTAGTGAGATGGACTATGTGAGAGAAATGGAGTGAGACGGACTATGTGAGAGACGTAGTTAGAGAGAAAGAGTGAGACGGACTATGTGAGAGACGTAGTTACAGAGAAAGAGTGAGACGGACTATGTAAGAGATGTAGTTAGAGTGAGGGAGTGAGATGGACTATGTGAGAGATGTAGTTAGAGAGAGGAAGTGATAGGGACTATGTGAGAGATGTAGTTAGAGAGAGGGACTATGTGAGAGATGTAGTTAGAGAGAGGGACTATGTGAGAGATGTAGTTAGAGAGAGGGACTATGTGAGAGATGTAGTTAGAGAGAGGGACTATGTGAGGGATGTAAGAGAGAGGGAGTGAGAGGGACTATGTGAGAGATTTAGTTAGAGAGAGGGACTACGTGAGAGATGTAGTTAGAGAGAGGGACTATGTGGGAGATGTAGTTAGAGAGAGGGAGTGAGAGGGACAATGTGAGAGAGAGAGGGATTATGTAAGAGATGTAGTTAGAGAGAGGGACTATGTGAGAGATGTAGTTAGAGAGAGGGAGTGAGAAGGATTATGTGAGAGAGAGGGAGTGAGAGGGACTATGTGAGAGATGTAGTTAGAGAGAGGGACTATGTGAGATGTAGTTAGAGAGAGGGACTATGTGAGAGATGTAGTTAGAGAGAGGGACTATGTGAGAGATGTAGTTGGAGAGAGGGACTATGTGAGAGATGTAGTTAGAGAGAGGGAGTGAGAGCGACTATGTGAGAGATGTAGTTAGAGAGAGGGAATGAGAGGGACTATGTGAGAGATGTAGTTAGAGAGAGGGACTATGTGAGATGTAGTTAGAGAGAGGGACTATGTGAGAGATGTAGTTAGAGAGAGGGACTATGTGAGAGATGTAGTTAGAGAGACGGACTATGTGAGAGATGTAGTTAGAGAGACGGACTATGTGAGAGATGTAGTTAGAGAGAGGGAGTGAGATGGACTATGTGAGAGATGTAGTTAGAGAGAGGAAGTGAGAGGGACTATGTGAGAGATGTAGTTAGAGAGAGGGAGTGAGACAGACTATGTGAGAGACGTAGTTAGAGAGACAGTGAGACGGACTATGTGAGAGATGTAGTTAGAGTGAAAGTGAGACGGACTATGTGAGAGACGTAGAGAGAAAGAGTGAGACGGACTATGTGAGAGACGTAGTTAGAGAGAAAGAGTGAGACGGACTATGTGAGAGACGTAGTTAGAGAGATAGAGTAAGACGGACTATGTGAGAGACATAGTTAGAGAGAAAGAATGAGACGGACTATGTGAGGGAGAGGGAGTGAGACGGACTATGTGAGAGACGTAGTTAGAGAGAAAGAGTGAGACGGACTATGTAAGAGATGTAGTTAGAGTGAGGGAGTGAGATGGACTATGTGAGAGAGAGGGAGTGAGACGGACTATGTGAGAGACGTAGTTAGAGAGAAAGAGTGAGACGGACTATGTAAGAGATGTAGTTAGAATGAGGGAGTGAGACGGACTATGTGAGAGATGTAGTTACAGAGAGGGAGTGAGATGGACTATCTGAGAGATGTAGTTAGAGAGAGGGACTATGTGAGAGATGTAGTTAGAGAGAGGGACTATGTGAGAGATGTAGTTAGAGAGAGGGACTATGTGAGAGATGTAGTTAGAGAGAGGGAGTGAGAGGGACTATGTGAGAGATATAGTTAGAGAGAGGGACTGTGTGAGAGACGTAGTTAGAGAGAGGGACTATGTGGGAGATGTAGTTAGAGAGAGGGAGTGAGAGGGACAATGTGAGAGAGAGGGAGTGAGAGGGACTATGTTAGAGATGTAATTAGAGAGAGGGGCTATGTGAGAGATGTAGTTAGAGAGAAACTTAAGTGAGAGATGTAGTTAGAGAGAGGGACTATGTCAAAGATGTAGTTAGAGAGAGGGAGGGAGGACTATGTGAGAGATGTAGTTAGAGAGATCGAGTGAGAGAGACTATCTGAGAGATATAGTTAGAGAAAGGGACTATGTCAGAGATGTAGTTAGAGAGAGGGACTATGTGGGAGATGTAGTTAGAGAGAGGGAGTGAGAGGGACAATGTGAGAGAGAGGGAGTGAGAGGGACTATGTTAGAGATGTAGTTAGAGTGAGGGACTATGTGAGAGATGTAGTTAGAGAGGGACTATGTGAGAGATGTAGTTAGAGAGAGGGACTATGTGAGAGATGTAGTTAGAGAGAGGGAGTGAGAGGGACTATGTGAGAGATGTAGTTAGAGAGAAGGACTATGTGAGAGATGTAGTTAGAGAGAGGGACTATGTGGGAGATGTAGTTAGAGAGAGGGAGTGAGAGGGACAATGTGAGAGAGAGGGAGTGAGAGGGACTATGTTAGAGATGTAGTTAGAGAGAGGGACTATGTGAGAGATGTAGTTAGAGAGAGGGAGTGAGAGGGACTATGTGAGAGATGTAGTTAGAGAGAAGGACTATGTGAGAGATGTAGTTAGAGAGAGGGACTATGTGGGAGATGTAGTTAGAGAGAGGGAGTGAGAGGGACAATGTGAGAGAGAGGGAGTGAGAGGGACTATGTTAGAGATGTAGTTAGAGTGAGGGACTATGTGAGAGATGTAGTTAGAGAGGGACTATGTGAGAGATGTAGTTAGAGAGAAACTTAAGTGAGAGATGTAGTTAGAGAGAGGGACTATGTGAAAGATGTAGTTAGAGAGAGGGAGGGAGGACTATGTGAGAGATGTAGTTAGAGAGAGGGAGTGAGACGGACTATGTGAGAGATGTAGTTAGAGAGAGGGACTATGTGAGAGAAGTAGTTAGAGAGAGGGACTATGTGAGAGATGTAGTTAGAGAGAGGGACTATGTGAGAAATGTAGTTAGAGAGAGGGAGTGAGATGGACTATGTGAGAGATGTAGTTAGAGAGAGGGAGTGAGAGGAACTATGTGAGAGATGTAGTTAGAGAGAGGGACTATGTGAGAGATGTAGTTAGAGAGAGGGACTATGTGAGAGATGTAGTTAGAGAGAGGGACTATGTGAGAGATGTAGTTAGAGAGAGGGAGTGAGATGGACTATGTGAGAGATGTAGTTAGAGAGAGGGAGTGAGAGGGACTATGTGAGAGATGTAGTTAGAGAGAGGGACTATGTGAGAGATGTAGTTAGAGAGAGGGAGTGAGAGCGACTATGTGAGAGATGTAGTTAGAGAGAGGGAGTGAGATGGACTATGTGAGAGATGTAGTTAGAGAGAGGGAGTGAGAGGGACTATGTGAGAGATGTAGTTAGAAAGAGGGAGTGAGATGGATTATGTGAGAGATGTAGTTAGAGAGAAGGAGTGTGAGGGACTATGTGAGAGATGTAGTTAGAGAGAAAGTGAGACGGACTATGTGAGAGACGTAGTTAGAAAGAAAGTGAGACGGACTATGTGAGAGACGTAGTTAGAGAGAAAGCGTGAGACGGGCTATGTGAGAGATGTAGTTAGAGAGAAAGTGAGACGGACTATGTGAGAGACGTAGTTAGAGAGAAAGCGTGAGACGGGCTATGTGAGAGATGTAGTTAGAGAGAAAGAGTAAGACGGACTATGTGAGAGATGTAGTTAGAGAGAAAGTGAGACGGACTATGTGAGAGACGTAATTAGAGAGAAAGAGTGAGACGGACTATGTGAGAGATGTAGTTAGAGAGAGGAAGTGAGATGGACTATGTGAGAGACGTAATTAGAGAGAAAGAGTGAGACGGACTATGTGAGAGAGAGGGAGTGAGACGGACTATGTGAGAGACGTAATTAGAGAGAAAGAGTGAGACGGACTATGTGAGAGATGTAGTTAGAGAGAAAGAATGAGACGGACTATGTGAAAGAGGTAGTTAGAGAGAAAGCGTGAGACGGACTATGTGAGAGATGTAGTTAGAGTGAGGGAGTGAGATGGACTATGTGAGAGATGTAGTTAAAGAGAGGGAGTGAGAGGGACTATGTGAGAGATGTAATTAGAGAGAGGGACTATGTTAGAGATGTAGTTAGAGAGATGGACTATGTGAAAGATGTAGTTAGAGAGAGGGACTATGTGAAAGATGTAGTTAGAGAGAGGGAGGGAGGACTATGTGAGAGACGTAGTTAGAGAGAGGGACTATGTGAGAGATGTAGTTAGAGAGAGGGAGTGAGAGGGACTATCTGAGAGATATAGTTAGAGAAAGGGACTGTGTGAGAGATGTAGTTAGAGAGAGGGAGTGAGAGGGACAATGTGAGAGAGAGGGAGTGAGAGGGACTATGTTAGAGATGTAGTTAGAGAGAGGGACTATGTGAGAGATGTAGATAGAGAGAGGTAGTGAGATGGACTATGTGAGAGAAATGGAGTGAGACGGACTATGTGAGAGACGTAGTTAGAGAGAAAGAGTGAGACGGACTATGTGAGAGACGTAGTTACAGAGAAAGAGTGAGACGGACTATGTAAGAGATGTAGTTAGAGTGAGGGAGTGAGATGGACTATGTGAGAGATGTAGTTAGAGAGAGGAAGTGATAGGGACTATGTGAGAGATGTAGTTAGAGAGAGGGACTATGTGAGAGATGTAGTTAGAGAGAGGGACTATGTGAGAGATGTAGTTAGAGAGAGGGACTATGTGAGAGATGTAGTTAGAGAGAGGGACTATGTGAGGGATGTAAGAGAGAGGGAGTGAGAGGGACTATGTGAGAGATTTAGTTAGAGAGAGGGACTACGTGAGAGATGTAGTTAGAGAGAGGGACTATGTGGGAGATGTAGTTAGAGAGAGGGAGTGAGAGGGACAATGTGAGAGAGAGAGGGATTATGTAAGAGATGTAGTTAGAGAGAGGGACTATGTGAGAGATGTAGTTAGAGAGAGGGAGTGAGAAGGATTATGTGAGAGAGAGGGAGTGAGAGGGACTATGTGAGAGATGTAGTTAGAGAGAGGGACTATGTGAGATGTAGTTAGAGAGAGGGACTATGTGAGAGATGTAGTTAGAGAGAGGGACTATGTGAGAGATGTAGTTGGAGAGAGGGACTATGTGAGAGATGTAGTTAGAGAGAGGGAGTGAGAGCGACTATGTGAGAGATGTAGTTAGAGAGAGGGAATGAGAGGGACTATGTGAGAGATGTAGTTAGAGAGAGGGACTATGTGAGATGTAGTTAGAGAGAGGGACTATGTGAGAGATGTAGTTAGAGAGAGGGACTATGTGAGAGATGTAGTTAGAGAGACGGACTATGTGAGAGATGTAGTTAGAGAGACGGACTATGTGAGAGATGTAGTTAGAGAGAGGGAGTGAGATGGACTATGTGAGAGATGTAGTTAGAGAGAGGAAGTGAGAGGGACTATGTGAGAGATGTAGTTAGAGAGAGGGAGTGAGACAGACTATGTGAGAGACGTAGTTAGAGAGACAGTGAGACGGACTATGTGAGAGATGTAGTTAGAGTGAAAGTGAGACGGACTATGTGAGAGACGTAGAGAGAAAGAGTGAGACGGACTATGTGAGAGACGTAGTTAGAGAGAAAGAGTGAGACGGACTATGTGAGAGACGTAGTTAGAGAGATAGAGTAAGACGGACTATGTGAGAGACATAGTTAGAGTGAGGGAGTGAGATGGACTATGTGAGAGAGAGGGAGTGAGACGGACTATGTGAGAGACGTAGTTAGAGAGAAAGAGTGAGACGGACTATGTAAGAGATGTAGTTAGAATGAGGGAGTGAGACGGACTATGTGAGAGATGTAGTTACAGAGAGGGAGTGAGATGGACTATCTGAGAGATGTAGTTAGAGAGAGGGACTATGTGAGAGATGTAGTTAGAGAGAGGGACTATGTGAGAGATGTAGTTAGAGAGAGGGACTATGTGAGAGATGTAGTTAGAGAGAGGGAGTGAGAGGGACTATGTGAGAGATATAGTTAGAGAGAGGGACTGTGTGAGAGACGTAGTTAGAGAGAGGGACTATGTGGGAGATGTAGTTAGAGAGAGGGAGTGAGAGGGACAATGTGAGAGAGAGGGAGTGAGAGGGACTATGTTAGAGATGTAATTAGAGAGAGGGGCTATGTGAGAGATGTAGTTAGAGAGAAACTTAAGTGAGAGATGTAGTTAGAGAGAGGGACTATGTCAAAGATGTAGTTAGAGAGAGGGAGGGAGGACTATGTGAGAGATGTAGTTAGAGAGATCGAGTGAGAGAGACTATCTGAGAGATATAGTTAGAGAAAGGGACTATGTCAGAGATGTAGTTAGAGAGAGGGACTATGTGGGAGATGTAGTTAGAGAGAGGGAGTGAGAGGGACAATGTGAGAGAGAGGGAGTGAGAGGGACTATGTTAGAGATGTAGTTAGAGTGAGGGACTATGTGAGAGATGTAGTTAGAGAGGGACTATGTGAGAGATGTAGTTAGAGAGAGGGACTATGTGAGAGATGTAGTTAGAGAGAGGGAGTGAGAGGGACTATGTGAGAGATGTAGTTAGAGAGAAGGACTATGTGAGAGATGTAGTTAGAGAGAGGGACTATGTGGGAGATGTAGTTAGAGAGAGGGAGTGAGAGGGACAATGTGAGAGAGAGGGAGTGAGAGGGACTATGTTAGAGATGTAGTTAGAGAGAGGGACTATGTGAGAGATGTAGTTAGAGAGAGGGAGTGAGAGGGACTATGTGAGAGATGTAGTTAGAGAGAAGGACTATGTGAGAGATGTAGTTAGAGAGAGGGACTATGTGGGAGATGTAGTTAGAGAGAGGGAGTGAGAGGGACAATGTGAGAGAGAGGGAGTGAGAGGGACTATGTTAGAGATGTAGTTAGAGTGAGGGACTATGTGAGAGATGTAGTTAGAGAGGGACTATGTGAGAGATGTAGTTAGAGAGAAACTTAAGTGAGAGATGTAGTTAGAGAGAGGGACTATGTGAAAGATGTAGTTAGAGAGAGGGAGGGAGGACTATGTGAGAGATGTAGTTAGAGAGAGGGAGTGAGACGGACTATGTGAGAGATGTAGTTAGAGAGAGGGACTATGTGAGAGAAGTAGTTAGAGAGAGGGACTATGTGAGAGATGTAGTTAGAGAGAGGGACTATGTGAGAAATGTAGTTAGAGAGAGGGAGTGAGATGGACTATGTGAGAGATGTAGTTAGAGAGAGGGAGTGAGAGGAACTATGTGAGAGATGTAGTTAGAGAGAGGGACTATGTGAGAGATGTAGTTAGAGAGAGGGACTATGTGAGAGATGTAGTTAGAGAGAGGGACTATGTGAGAGATGTAGTTAGAGAGAGGGAGTGAGATGGACTATGTGAGAGATGTAGTTAGAGAGAGGGAGTGAGAGGGACTATGTGAGAGATGTAGTTAGAGAGAGGGACTATGTGAGAGATGTAGTTAGAGAGAGGGAGTGAGAGCGACTATGTGAGAGATGTAGTTAGAGAGAGGGAGTGAGATGGACTATGTGAGAGATGTAGTTAGAGAGAGGGAGTGAGAGGGACTATGTGAGATGTAGTTAGAGAGAAAGTGAAACTGACTATTTGAGAGACGTAGTTAGAGAGAAAGTGAGACGGACTATGTGAGAGACGTAGTTCGAGACAAAGAGTGAGACGGACTATGTGAGAGATGTAGTTAGAGAGAAAGAGTGAGACGGACTATGTGAGAAGTAGTTAGAGAGAAAGTGAGACGGACTATGTGAGAGACGTAGTTAGAGAGAAAGCGTTAGACGGACTATGTGAGAGATGTAGTTAGAGAGAAAGAGTAAGACGGACTATGTGAGAGATGTAGTTAGAGAGAAAGTGAGACGGACTGTGTGAGAGACATAGTTAGAGAGAAAGAGTGAGACGGACTATGTGAGAGATATAGTGAGAGAGAGGGAGTGAGAGGGACTATGTGAGAGAGAGGGTGAGACGGACTATGTGAAAGATGTAGTTAGAGAGAAAGTGAGACGGACTATGTGAGAGACGTAGAGAGAAAGAGTGAGACGGACTATGTGAGAGACGTAGTTAGAGAGAAAGAGTGAGACGGACTATGTGAGAGACGTAGTTAGAGAGATAGAGTAAGACGGACTATGTGAGAGACATAGTTAGAGAGAAAGAATGAGACGGACTATGTGAGAGAGAGGGAGTGAGACCGACTATGTGAGAGACGTAGTTAGAGAGAAAGAGTGAGACGGACTATGTAAGAGATGTAGTTAGAGTGAGGGAGTGAGATGGACTATGTGAGAGAGAGGGAGTGAGACGGACTATGTGAGAGACGTAGTTAGAGAGAAAGAGTGAGACGGACTGTGTAAGAGATGTATTTAGAATGAGGGAGTGAGACGGACTATGTGAGAGATGTAGTTAGAGAGAGGGAGTGAGATGGACTATCTGAGAGATGTAGTTAGAGAGAGGGACTATGTGAGATATGTAGTTAGAGAGAGGGACTATGTGAGAGATGTAGTTAGAAAGAGGGACTATGTGAGAGATGTAGTTAGAGAGAGGGAGTGAGAGGGGCTATGTGAGAGATGTAGTTAGAGAGAGGGACTATGTGAGAGATGTAGTTAGAGAGAAACTTAAGTGAGAGATGTAGTTAGAGAGAGGGACTATGTGAAAGATGTAGTTAAAGAGAGAGAGGGAGGACTATGTGAGAGATGCAGTTAGAGAGAGGGACTATGTGAGAGATGTAGTTAGAGAGAGGGAGTGAGAGGGACTATGTGAGAGATGTAGTTAGAGAGAGGGAGTGAGACGGACTATGTGAGAGATGTAGTTAGAGAGAGGGACTATGTGAGAGAAGTAGTTAGAGAGAGGGACTATGTGAGAGATGTAGTTAGAGAGAGGGACTATGTGAGAGATGTAGTTAGAGAGAGGGAGTGAGATGGACTATGTGAGAGATATAGTTAGAGAGAGGGAGTGAGAGGAACTATGTGAGAGATGTAGTTAGAGAGAGGGACTATGTGAGAGATGTAGTTAGAGAGAGGGACTATGTGAGAGATGTAGTTAGAGAGAGGGACTATGTGAGAGATGTAGTTAGAGAGAGGGAGTGAGATGGACTATATGAGAGTTGTAGTTAGAGAGAGGGAGTGAGAGGGACTATGTGAGAGATGTAGTTAGAGAGAGGGACTATGTGAGAGATGTAGTTAGAGAGAAAGAGTAAGACGGACTATGGGAGAGATGTAGTTAGACAGAAAGTGAGACGGACTATGTGAGAGACATAGTTAGAGAGAAAGAGTGAGACTGACTGTGGGAGAGATATAGTTAGAGAGAGGAAGTGAGATGGACTATGTGAGAGAGAGGGAGTGAGACGGACTATGTGAGAGATGTAGTTAGAGAGAAAGTGAGACGGACTATGTGAGAGACGTAGTTAGAGAGAAAGAGTGAGACGGACTATGTGAGAGATGTAGTTAGAGAGAAAGAATGAGACGGACTATGTGAGAGACGTAGTTAGAGAGAAATAGTGAGACGGACTATGTGAGAGATGTAGTTAGAGAGAAAGAATGAGACGGACTATGTGAGAGACGTAGTTAGAGAGAGGGAGTGAGATGGACTATGTGAGAGAGAGGGAGTGAGACGGACTATGTGAGAGAGAGGGAGTGAGACGGACTATGGGAGAGATGTAGTTAGAGAGAAAGTGAGACGGACTATGTGAGAGACGTAGTTAGAGAGAAAGAGTGAGACGGACTATGTGAGAGACGTAGTTAGAGAGAAATAGTGAGACGGACTATGTGAGAGACGTAGTTAGAAAGAAAGAGTGACACGGACTATGTGAGAGATGTAGTTAGAGAGAAAGAATGAGACGGACTATGTGAGAGAGAGGGAGTGAGATGGACTATGTGAGAGACGTAGTTAGAGAGAAAGAGTGAGACGGACTATGTGAGAGACGTAGTTAGAGAGAAAGAGTTAGACGGACTATGTAAGAGATGTAGTTAGAGTGAGGGAGTGAGATGGACTATGTGAGAGATGTAGTTAGAGAGAGGGAGTGAGAGGGACTATGTGAGAGATTTAGTTAGAGAGAGGGACTATGTGGGAGATGTAGTTAGAGAGAGGGAGTGAGAGGGACAATGTGAGAGAGAGAGAGGGATTATGTGAGAGATGTAGTTAGAGAGAGGAACTATGTGAGAGATGTAGTTAGAGAGAGGGAGCGAGAGCGACTATGTGAGAGATGTAGTTAGAGACAGGGACTATGTGAGAGATGTAGTTAGAGAGAGGGAGTGAGAGCGACTATGTGAGAGATGTAGTTAGAGAGAGGGAGTGAGAGGGACTATCTGAAAGATGTAGTTATAGAGAGGGACTATGTTAGAGATGTAGTTAGAGAGGGACTATGTGAGAAATGTAGTTAGAGAGAGGGAGTGAGAGGGACTATGTGAGAGATGTAGTTAGAGAGAGGGAGTGAGAGCGACTATGTGAGAGATGTAGTTAGAGAGAGGGAGTGAGAGGGACTATGTGAGAGATGTAGTTAGAGAGAGGGAGTGAGAGCGACTATGTGAGAGATGTAGTTAGAGAGAGGGAGTGAGAGGGACTATGTGAGAGATGTAGTTAGAGAGAGGGAGTGAGAGCGACTATGTGAGAGATGTAGTTAGAGAGAGGGAGTGAGAGGGACTATCTGAAAGATGTAGTTAGAGAGAGGGACTATGTTAGAGATGTAGTCAGAGAGAGGGACTATGTTAGAAATGTAGTTAGAGAGAGGGAGTGAGAGCGACTATGCGAGAGATGTAATTAGAGAGAGGGAGTGAGAGGGACTATCTGAAAGATGTAGTTAGAGAGAGGGACTATGTTAGAGATGTAGTTAGAGAGAGGGACAATGTGAGGCATGTAGTTAGAGAGAGGGAGTGAGATGGACTATGTGAGAGATGTAGTTAGAGAGAGGGAGTGAGAGGGACTATATGAGAGATGTAGTTAGAGAGAGGGAGTGAGACGGACTATGTGAGAGACGTAGTTAGAGAGACAGTAAGACGGACTATGTGAGAGACGTAGTTAGAGAGAAAGTGAGACGGACTATGTGAGATATGTAGTTAGAGAGAAAGTGAGACGGACTATGTGAGATATGTAGTTAGAGTGAAAGTGAGACGGACTATGTGAGATATGTAGTTAGAGAGAAAGTGAGACGGACTATGTGAGAGACGTAGTTAGAGAGAAAGTGAGACGGACTATGTGAGAGACGTAGTTAGAGAGAAAGTGAGACGGACTATGTGAGAGACATAGTTAGAGAGAAAGAGTGAGACTGACTATGTGAGAGATATAGTTAGAGAGAGGGAGTGAGATGGACTATGTGAGAGAGAGGGAGTGAGACGGACTATGTGAGAGATGTAGTTAGAGAGAAAGTGAGACGGACTATGTGAGAGACGTAGTTAGAGAGAAAGAGTGAGACGGACTATGTGAGAGACGTAGTTAGAGAGAAATAGTGAGACGGACTATGTGAGAGATGTAGTTAGAGAGAAAGAATGAGACGGACTATGTGAGAGACGTAGTTAGAGAGAGGGAGTGAGATGGACTATGTGAGAGAGAGGGAGTGAGACGGACTATGTGAGAGAGAGGGAGTGAGACGGACTATGTGAGAGATGTAGTTAGAGAGAAAGTGAGACGGACTATGTGAGAGACGTAGTTAGAGAGAAAGAGTGAGACGGACTATGTGAGAGACGTAGTTAGAGAGAAATAGTGAGACGCACTATGTGAGAGACGTAGTTAGAGAGAAAGAGTTAGACGGACTATGTAAGAGATGTAGTTAGAGTGAGGGAGTGAGATGGACTATGTGAGAGATGTAGTTAGAGAGAGGGAGTGAGAGGGACTATGTGAGAGATGTAGTTAGAGAGAGGGACTATGTGAGAGATGTAGTTAGAGAGAGGGACTATGTGGGAGATGTAGTTAGAGAGAGGGAGTGAGAGGGACAATGTGAGAGATTTAGTTAGAGAGAGGGACTATGTGAGAGATGTAGTTAGAGAGAGGGACTATGTGGGAGATGTAGTTAGAGAGAGGGAGTGAGAGGGACAATGTGAGAGAGAGAGAGGGATTATGTGAGAGATGTAGTTAGAGAGAGGGACTATGTGAGAGATGTAGTTAGAGAGAGGGAATATGTGGGAGATGTAGTTAGAGAGAGGGAGTGAGAGGGACAATGTGAGAGAGAGAGAGGGATTAGGTGAGAGATGTAGTTAGAGAGAGGAACTATGTGAGAGATGTAGTTAGAGAGAGGGAGTGAGAAGGACTATGTGAGAGATGTAGTTAGAGACAGGGACTATGTGAGAGATGTAGTTAGAGAGAGGGACTATGTGAGAGATGTAGTTAGAGAGAGGGACTATGTGAGAGATGTAGTTAGAGAGAGGGACTATGTGAGAGACGTAGTTAGAGAGAGGGAGTGAGAGCGACTATGTGAGAGATGTAGTTAGAGAGAGGGAGTGAGAGTGACTATCTAAAAGATGTAGTTAGAGAGAGGGACTATGTGAGACATGTAGTTAGATAGAGGGAGTGAGATGGACTATGTGAGAGATGTAGTTAGAGAGAGGGAGTGAGAGGGACTATATGAGAGATGTAGTTAGAGAGAGGGAGTGAGACGGACTATGTGAGATATGTAGTTATAGAGAAAGTCAGACGGACTATGTGAGAGACGTAGTTAGAGAGAAAGTGATACGGACTATTTGAGAGACGTAGTTAGAGAGAAAGTGAGACGGACTATGTGAGAGACGTAGTTAGAGAGAAAGAGTAAGACGGACTATGTGAGAGATGTAGTTAAAGAGAAAGAGTGAGACGGACTATGTGAGAGGTAGTTAAAGAGAAAGTGAGACGGACTATGTGAGAGACGTAGTTAGAGAGAGGGAGTGAGAGGGACTATCTGAAAGATGTAGTTAGAGAGAGGGACTATGTTAGAGATGTAGTTAGAGAGAGGGACTATGTGAGAAATGTAGTTAGAGAGAGAGAGTGAGAGCGACTATGTGAGAGAGGGAGTGAGAAGGACTATCTAAAAGATGTAGTTAGAGAGAGGGACTATGTTAGAGATGTAGTTAGAGAGAGGGACAATGTGAGGCATGTAGTTAGAGAGAGGGAGTGAGATGGACTATGTGAGAGATGTAGTTAGAGAGAGGGAGTGAGAGGGACTATCTGAAAGATGTAGTTAGAGAGAGGGACTATGTTAGAGATGTAGTTAGAGAGAGGGACAATGTGAGGCATGTAGTTAGAGAGAGGGAGTGAGATGGACTATGTGAGAGATGTAGTTAGAGAGAGGGAGTGAGAGGGACTATATGAGAGATGTAGTTAGAGAGAGGGAGTGAGACGGACTATGTGAGAGACGTAGTTAGAGAGACAGTAAGACGGACTATGTGAGAGACGTAGTTAGAGAGAAAGTGAGACGGACTATGTGAGATATGCAGTTAGAGAGAAAGTGAGACGGACTATGTGAGATATGTAGTTAGAGTGAAAGTGAGACGGACTATGTGAGATATGTAGTTAGAGAGAAAGTGAGACGGACTATGTGAGAGACGTAGTTAGAGAGAAAGTGAGACGGACTATGTGAGAGACATAGTTAGAGAGAAAGAGTGAGACTGACTATGTGAGAGATATAGTTAGAGAGAGGGAGTGAGATGGACTATGTGAGAGAGAGGGAGTGAGACGGACTATGTGAGAGATGTAGTTAGAGAGAAAGTGAGACGGACTATGTGAGAGACGTAGTTAGAGAGAAAGAGTGAGACGGACTATGTGAGAGACGTAGTTAGAGAGAAATAGTGAGACGGACTATGTGAGAGACGTAGTTAGAAAGAAAGAGTGAGACGGACTATGTGAGAGATGTAGTTAGAGAGAAAGAATGAGACGGACTATGTGAGAGACGTAGTTAGAGAGAGGGAGTGAGAGGGACTATCTGAAAGATGTAGTTAGAGAGAGGGACTATGTTAGAGATGTAGTCAGAGAGAGGGACTATGTGAGAAATGTAGTTAGAGAGAGGGAGTGAGAGGGACTATGTGAGAGATGTAGTTAGAGAGAGGGACTATGTGAGAGATGTAGTTAGAGAGAGGGAGTGAGAGCGACTATGTGAGAGATGTAGTTAGAGAGAGGAAGTGAGAGGGACTATCTGAAAGATGTAGTTAGAGAGAGGGACTATGTTAGAGATGTAGTCAGAGAGAGGGACTATGTTAGAAATGTAGTTAGAGAGAGGGAGTGAGAGCGACTATGCGAGAGATGTAATTAGAGAGAGGGAGTGAGAGGGACTATCTGAAAGATGTAGTTAGAGAGAGGGACTATGTTAGAGATGTAGTTAGAGAGAGGGACAATGTGAGGCATGTAGTTAGAGAGAGGGAGTGAGATGGACTATGTGAGAGATGTAGTTAGAGAGAGGGAGTGAGAGGGACTATATGAGAGATGTAGTTAGAGAGAGGGAGTGAGACGGACTATGTGAGAGACGTAGTTAGAGAGACAGTAAGACGGACTATGTGAGAGACGTAGTTAGAGAGAGAGTGAGACGGACTATGTGAGATATGTAGTTAGAGAGAAAGTGAGACGGACTATGTGAGATATGTAGTTAGAGTGAAAGTGAGACGGACTATGTGAGATATGTAGTTAGAGAGAAAGTGAGACGGACTATGTGAGAGACGTAGTTAGAGAGAAAGTGAGACGGACTATGTGAGAGACGTAGTTAGAGAGAAAGTGAGACGGACTATGTGAGAGACATAGTTAGAGAGAAAGAGTGAGACTGACTATATGAGAGATATAGTTAGAGAGAGGGAGTGAGATGGACTATGTGAGAGAGAGGGAGTGAGACGGACTATGTGAGAGATGTAGTTAGAGAGAAAGTGAGACGGACTATGTGAGAGACGTAGTTAGAGAGAAAGAGTGAGACGGACTATGTGAGAGACGTAGTTAGAGAGAAATAGTGAGACGGACTATGTGAGAGATGTAGTTAGAGAGAAAGAATGAGACGGACTATGTGAGAGACGTAGTTAGAGAGAGGGAGTGAGATGGACTATGTGAGAGAGAGGGAGTGAGACGGACTATGTGAGAGAGAGGGAGTGAGACGGACTATGTGAGAGATGTAGTTAGAGAGAAAGTGAGACGGACTATGTGAGAGACGTAGTTAGAGAGAAAGAGTGAGACGGACTATGTGAGAGACGTAGTTAGAGAGAAATAGTGAGACGCACTATGTGAGAGACGTAGTTAGAGAGAAAGAGTTAGACGGACTATGTAAGAGATGTAGTTAGAGTGAGGGAGTGAGATGGACTATGTGAGAGATGTAGTTAGAGAGAGGGAGTGAGAGGGACTATGTGAGAGATGTAGTTAGAGAGAGGGACTGTGTGAGAGATGTAGTTAGAGAGAGGGACTATGTGGGAGATGTAGTTAGAGAGAGGGACTATGTGGGAGATGTAGTTAGAGAGAGGGAGTGAGAGGGACAATGTGAGAGATTTAGTTAGAGAGAGGGACTATGTGAGAGATTTAGTTAGAGAGAGGGACTATGTGGGAGATGTAGTTAGAGAGAGGGACTATGTGGGAGATGTAGTTAGAGAGAGGGAGTGAGAGGGACAATGTGAGAGAGAGAGAGGGATTATGTGAGAGATGTAGTTAGAGAGAGGGACTATGTGAGAGATGTAGTTAGAGAGAGGGAATATGTGGGAGATGTAGTTAGAGAGAGGGAGTGAGAGGGACAATGTGAGAGAGAGAGAGGGATTAGGTGAGAGATGTAGTTAAGAGAGAGGAACTATGTTGAGATGTAGTTAGAGAGAGGGAGTGAGAAGGACTATGTGAGAGAGAGGGAGTGAGAGGGACTATGTGAGAGATGTAGTTAGAGACAGGGACTATGTGAGAGATGTAGTTAGAGAGAGGGACTATGTGAGAGATGTAGTTAGAGAGAGGGACTATGTGAGAGACGTAGTTAGAGAGAGGGAGTGAGAGCGACTATGTGAGAGATGTAGTTAGAGAGAGGGAGTGAGAGTGACTATCTAAAAGATGTAGTTAGAGAGAGGAACTATGTGAGAAATGTAGTTAGAGAGAGGGAGTGAGAGGGACTATGTGAGAGATGTAGTTAGAGAGGAAGTGAGAGCGACTATGTGAGAGATGTAGTTAGAGAGACGGACTATGTGAGACATGTAGTTAGATAGAGGGAGTGAGATGGACTATGTGAGAGATGTAGTTAGAGAGAGGGAGTGAGAGGGACTATATGAGAGATGTAGTTAGAGAGAGGGAGTGAGACGGACTATGTGAGATATGTAGTTAGAGAGAAAGTCAGACGGACTATGTGAGAGACGTAGTTAGAGAGAAAGTGAGACGGACTATTTGAGAGACGTAGTTAGAGAGAAAGTGAGACGGACTATGTGAGAGACGTAGTTAGAGAGAAAGAGTAAGACGGACTATGTGAGAGATGTAGTTAAAGAGAAAGAGTGAGACGGACTATGTGAGAGGTAGTTAAAGAGAAAGTGAGACGGACTATGTGAGAGACGTAGTTAGAGAGAGGGAGTGAGAGGGACTATCTGAAAGATGTAGTTAGAGAGAGGGACTATGTTAGAGATGTAGTTAGAGAGAGGGACTATGTGAGAAATGTAGTTAGAGAGAGGGAGTGAGAGCGACTATGTGAGAGAGGGAGTGAGAAGGACTATCTGAAAGATGTAGTTAGAGAGAGGGACTATGTTAGAGATGTAGTTAGAGAGAGGGACAATGTGAGGCATGTAGTTAGAGAGAGGGAGTGAGATGGACTATGTGAGAGATGTAGTTAGAGAGAGGGAGTGAGAGGGACTATCTGAAAGATGTAGTTAGAGAGAGGGACTATGTTAGAGATGTAGTTAGAGAGAGGGACAATGTGAGGCATGTAGTTAGAGAGAGGGAGTGAGATGGACTATGTGAGAGATGTAGTTAGAGAGAGGGAGTGAGAGGGACTATATGAGAGATGTAGTTAGAGAGAGGGAGTGAGACGGACTATGTGAGAGACGTAGTTAGAGAGACAGTAAGACGGACTATGTGAGAGACGTAGTTAGAGAGAAAGTGAGACGGACTATGTGAGATATGCAGTTAGAGAGAAAGTGAGACGGACTATGTGAGATATGTACTTAGAGTGAAAGTGAGACGGACTATGTGAGATATGTAGTTAGAGAGAAAGTGAGACGGACTATGTGAGAGACGTAGTTAGAGAGAAAGTGAGACGGACTATGTGAGAGACGTAGTTAGAGAGAAAGTGAGACGGACTATGTGAGAGACATAGTTAGAGAGAAAGAGTGAGACTGACTATGTGAGAGATATAGTTAGAGAGAGGGAGTGAGATGGACTATGTGAGAGAGAGGGAGTGAGACGGACTATGTGAGAGATGTAGTTAGAGAGAAAGTGAGACGGACTATGTGAGAGACGTAGTTAGAGAGAAAGAGTGAGACGGACTATGTGAGAGACGTAGTTAGAGAGAAATAGTGAGACGGACTATGTGAGAGACGTAGTTAGAAAGAAAGAGTGAGACGGACTATGTGAGAGATGTAGTTAGAGAGAAAGAATGAGACGGACTATGTGAGAGACGTAGTTAGAGAGAGGGAGTGAGATGGACTATGTGAGAGAGAGGGAGTGAGACGGACTATGTGAGAGAGAGGGAGTGAGACGGACTATGTGAGAGATGTAGTTAGAGAGAAAGTGAGACGGACTATGTGAGAGACGTAGTTAGAGAGAAAGAGTGAGACGGACTATGTGAGAGACGTAGTTAGAGAGAAATAGTGAGACGCACTATGTGAGAGACGTAGTTAGAGAGAAAGAGTTAGACGGACTATGTAAGAGATGTAGTTAGAGTGAAGGAGTGAGATGGACTATGTGAGAGATGTAGTTAGAGAGAGGGAGTGAGAGGGACTATGTGAGAGATGTAGTTAGAGAGAAAGAGTTAGACGTACTATGTGAGAGATGTAGTTAGAGAGAAAGTGAGACGGACTATGTGAGAGACATAGTTAGAGAGAAAGAGTGAGACGGACTATGTGAGAGATATAGTGAGAGAGAGGGAGTGAGATGGACTATGTGAGAAAGAGGGAGTGAGACGGACTATGTGAAAGATGTAGTTCGAGAGAAAGTGAGACGGACTATGTGAGAGACGTAGTTAGAGAGAAAGAGTGAGACGGACTATGTGAGAGACGTAATTAGAGAGAAAGAGTAAGACGGACTATGTGAGAGACATAGTTAGAGAGAAAGAATGAGACGGACTATGTGAGAGAGAGGGAGTGAGACGGAGTATGTGAGAGACGTAGTTAGAGAGAAAGAGTGAGACGGACTATGTAAGAGATGTAATTAGAGTGACGGAGTGAGATGGACTATGTGAGAGAGAGGGAGTGAGACGGACTATGTGAGAGACGTAGTTAGAGAGAAAGAGTGAGACGGACTATGTAAGAGATGTAGTTAGAGTGAGGTAGTGAGACGGACTATGTGAGAGATGTAGTTAGAGAGAGGGACTATGTGAGAGATGTAGTTAGAGAGAGGGACTATGTGAGAGATGTAGTTAGAGAGAGGGACTATGTGAGATATGTAGTTAGAGACAAAGAGTGAGACGGACTATGTGAGAGATGTAGTTAGAGAGAAAGAGTTAGACGGACTATGTGAGAGACGTAGTTAGAGAGAAAGTGAGACGGACTATTTGAGAGATGTAGTTAGAGAGAGGGAGTGAGAAGGACTATGTGAGAGAGAGGGAGTGAGAGGGACTATGTGAGAGATGTAGTTAGAGAGAGGGACTATGTGAGAGATGTAGTTAGAGAGAGGGACTATGTGAGAAATGTAGTTAGAGAGAGGGAGTGAGAGGGACTATGTGAGAGATGTAGTTAGAGAGGAAGTGAGAGCGACTATGTGAGAGATGTAGTTAGAGAGAGGGAGTGAGAGGGACTATCTGAGAGATGTAGTTAGAGAGAGGGACTATGTGAGAGATGTAGTTAGAGAGAGGGACTATGTGAGAAATGTAGTTAGAGAGAGGGAGTGAGAGGGACTATGTGAGAGATGTAGTTAGAGAGACGGACTATATGAGAGATGTAGTTAGAGAGAGGGAGTCAGACCGACTATGTGAGAGACGTAGTTAGAGAGACAGTGAGACGGACTATGTGAGAGACGTAGTTAGAGAAAAAGTGAGACGGACTATTTGAGAGACGTAGTTAGAGAGAAAGTGAGACGGACTATGTGAGAGACGTAGTTAGAGACAAAGAGTGAGACGGACTATGTGAGAGATGTAGTTAGAGAGAAAGAGTGAAACGGACTATGTGAGAGGTAGTTAGAGAGAAAGTGAGACGGACTATGTGAGAGATGTAGTTAGAGAGAACGCGTGAGACGGACTATGTGAGAGATGTAGTTAGAGAGAAAGAGTAAGACGGACTATGTGAGAGATGTAGTTAGAGAGAAAGTGAGACGGACTATGTGAGAGACATAGTTAGAGAGAAAGAGTGAGACGGACTATGTGAGAGATATAGTGAGAGAGAGGGAGTGAGATGGACTATGTGAGAAAGAGGGAGTGAGACGGACTATGTGAAAGATGTAGTTAGAGAGAAAGTGAGACGGACTATGTGAGAGACGTAGTTAGAGATAAAGAGTGAGACGGACTATGTGAGAGACGTAGTTAGAGAGAAAGAGTGAGACGGACTATGTGAGAGACGTAGTTAGAGAGAAAGAGTAAGACAGACTATGTGAGAGACATAGTTAGAGAGAAAAAATGAGACGGACTATGTGAGAGAGAGGGAGTGAGACGGACTATGTGAGAGACGTAGTTAGAGAGAAAGAGTGAGACGGACTATGTGAGAGATGTAGTTAGAGAGAGGGAGTGAGAAGGACTATGTGAGAGACGTAGTTAGAGAGAAAGTGAGACGGACTATTTGAGAGACGTAGTTAGAGAGAAAGTGAGACGGACTATGTGAGAGACGTAGTTAGAGAGAAAGTGAGACGGAATATTTGAGAGATGTAGTTAGAGAGAAAATGAGACGGAATATTTGAGAGATGTAGTTAGAGATAAAGAGTGAGACGGACTATGTGAGAGATGTAGTTAGAGAAAAAGAGTGAGACGGACTATCTGAGAGACGTATTTAGAGAGAAAATGAGACGGAATATTTGAGAGATGTAGTTAGAGAGAGGGAGTGAGAAGGACTATGTGAGAGAGAGGGAGTGAGAGGGATTATGTGAGAGATGTAGTTAGAGAGAGGGACTATGTGAGAGATGTAGTTAGAGAGAGGGAGTGAGAGCGACTATGTGAGAGATGTAGTTAGAGAGAGGGAGTGAGAGGGACTATGTCAGAGATGTAGTTAGAGAGAGGCAGTGAGAGGGACTATGTGAGAGATGTAGTTAGAGAGAGGGAGTGAGAGGGACTATGTGAGAGATGTAGTTAGAGAGAGGGAGTGAGACGGACTATGTGAGAGACGTAGTTAGAGTGACAGTGAGACGGACTATGTTAGAGATGTAGTTAGAGTTAAAGTGAGACGGACTATGTGAGATATGTAGTTAGAGAGAAAGTGAGACGGACTATGTGAGAGACGTAGTTAGAGAAAAAGTGAGACGGATTATTTGAGAGACGTAGTTAGAGAGAAAGTGAGACGGACTATGTGAGAGACGTAGTTAGAGACAAAGAGTGAGACGGACTATGTGAGAGGTAGTTAGAGAGAAAGTGAGACGGACTATGTGAGAGACGTAGTTAGAGAGAAAGCGTGAGACGGACTATGTGAGATATGTAGTTAGAGAGAAAGAGTAAGACGGACTATGTGAGAGATATAGTGAGAGAGAGGGAGGGAGATGGACTATGTGAGAGAGAGGGAGTGAGACGGACTATGTGAAAGATGTAGTTAGAGAGAAAGTGAGACGGACTATGTGAGAGACGTAGTTAGAGAGAAAGAGTGAGACGGACTATGTGAGAGACATAGTTAGAGAGAAAGAATGAGACGATGTAAGAGATGTAGTTAGAGTGAGGGAGTGAGACGGACTATGTGAGAGATGTAGTTAGAAAGAGGGACTATGTGAGAGATGTAGTTAGAGAGAGGGACTATGTGAGAGATGTAGTTAGAGAGAGGGACTATGTGAGAGATGTAGTTAGAGAGAGGGAGTGAGAGGGACTATGTGAAAGATGTAGTTAGAGAGAGGGACTGTGTGAGAGGGACTATGAGAGAGAGAGGTGAGAAGGACTATGAGAGAGAGAGGTGAGAGGGACTATGTGAGAGAGAGAAGTGAGAAGGACTATGTGAGAGAGAGAGAGAGGTGAGAGGGACTATGTGAGAGAGAGAGAGGTGAGAGGGACTATGTGAGAGAGAGGTGAGAAGGACTATGTGAGAGAGAGAGAGAGGAGAGAGGGACTATGTGGGAGATGTAGTTAGAGAGAGGGAGTGAGAGGGACTATGAGAGAGAGAGGTGAGAAGGACTATGAGAGAGAGAGGTGAGAGGGACTATGTGAGAGAGAGAAGTGAGAAGGACTATGTGAGAGAGAGAGAGAGGTGAGAGGGACTATGTGAGAGAGAGAGAGGTGAGAGGGACTATGTGAGAGAGAGGTGAGAAGGACTATGTGAGAGAGAGGTGAGAGGGACTATGAGAGAGAGAGGTGAGAGGGACTATGTGAGAGAGAGATGTGAGAGGGACTGTGAGAGAAAGAGAGGTGAGAGGGACTATGTGAGAGAGAGAGGTGAGAAGGAATATGAGAGAGAGAGGTGAGAGGGACTATGTGAGAGAGAGAAGTGAGAAGGACTATGTGAGAGAGAGAGAGGTGAGAGGGACTATGTGAGAGAGAGAGGTGAGAGGGACTATGTGAGAGAGAGAGAGGTGAGAGGGACTATGTGAGAGAGAGAGAGGTGAGAGGGACTATGTGAGAGAGAGAGGTGAGAAGGACTATGAGAGAGAGAGAAGTGAGAGGGACTATGTGAGAGAGAGATATAAGAGGGAATATGTGAGATTGAGAGAAGTGAGAGGGACCATGTGAGAGACATAGAGACAGCGAGTGAGAGAGGGAGTGAGAGGTACTATGTGAGAGACAGAGGGAGAAAGAGGTGGTGAGAGGTACTATGTGAGAGAAAGAGAAGAAATGAGAGGGATTATGTGAGAGACATAGAGACAGAGAGTGAGAGAGGGAGTGAGAGGGACTATGTGAGAGAAAGAGAAGAAATGAGAAGGACTAAGTGAGAGACGTAGTTAGAGATCGGCAGTGAGAGGGACTACGTGAGAGAGTGGGAGTGAGACAGACTATGTGCGAGAGAGAGAAGTGAGAGGGACTATGTGAGAGATGTAGTTAGAGAGGGAGTGAGAGGGACTATTTGAGAGATGTAGTTAGAGAGGGAGTGAGAGGGACTATTTGAGAGAGAGGGAGTGAGAGGGACTATTTGAGAGAGAGGGAGTGAGACGGATTATGTGAGAGAGAGAGAGAAGTGAGAGGGACTATGCTAGAGAGAGGTGAGAATGACTATGTGAGAGATGTAGTTAGAGAGAGGGAGTGAGAGGGACTATGTGAGAGAGAGAAGTGAGAGGGACTATGTGAGAGAGAGATGTGAGAGGGACTATGAGAGAGAGGTGAGAGGGACTATGAGAGAGAGGTGAGAGGGACTATGTGAGAGAGAGGGATGTGAGAGGGACTGTGAGAGAGAGGTGAGAGGGACTATGTGAGAGAGAGATGAGAGGGACTATGTGAGAGAGAGGGAAGTGAGATGGACTATGTGAGAGAGAGAGAGAGGCGAGAGGGACTATGTGAGAGAGAGAAGTGAGAGGAACTATGTGAGAGAGAAGTGAGACGGACTGTGAGAGAGAGAGAGGTGAGAGTGACTATGTGAGAGAGAGAAGTGAGAGGGACTATGTGAGAGAGAGAAGTGAGATGGACTATGTGAGAGAGAGAGAAAGGCGAGAGGGACTATGTGAGAGACGTAGATAGGTATTGAGTGAGAGGGACTGTGTGAGAGACGTAGAAATAGGGAGTGAGAGGTACTATGTGAGAGACGTAGATAGGTAGGGAGTTAGAGGGACTGTGTGAGAGACGTAGAGATAGGGAGTGAGAGGTACTATGTGAGAGACAGAAAGAGAGATTGGGTGAGAGAACTATGTGAGAGACGTAGAGAGAGAGAGAGAAGGAGTGAGGGGACTATGTGAGAGACGTAGAGAGGTAGGGAGTGAGAGGGACTATGTGAGAGACGTAGAGAGGTAGGGAGTGAGAGGGACTATGTGAGAGACGTAGAGAGAGAGGGACTGATAGGGACTATGTGAGAGACAGAGAGAGAGAGTGATAGGGACTATGTGAGAGACAGAGAGAGAGAGAGAGAGTGAGAGGGACTATGTGAGAGAGAGAGGTTAGAGGGACTATGTGAGAGAGAGAGAGGTGAGAGGGACTATGTGAGAGAGAGAGAGGTGAGAAGGACTAGGAGAGAGAGAGAAGTGAGAAGGACTATGTGAGAGAGAGGTGAGAAGGACTATGTGAGAGAGAGAGGTGAGAGGGACTATGAGAGAGAGAGAGTTGAGAGGGACTATGAGAGAGAGAGGTGAGAGGGACTATGTGAGAGAGAGAGGTTAGAGGGACTATGAGAGAGAGAGAGGTGAGAGGGACTATGAGAGAGAGAGGTGAGAGGGACTATGAGAGAGAGAGGTGAGAGGGACTATGTGAGAGAGAGAAGTGAGAGGGACTATGTGAGAGAGAGAGGTGAGAGGGACTATGAGAGAGAGAGGTGAGAGGGACTATGTGAGAGAGAGAGGTGAGAGGGACTATGAGAGAGAGAGGTGAGAGGGACTATGAGAGAGAGGTGAGAGGGACTATGTGAGAGAGAGGTGATAGGGACTATGAGAGAGAGGTGAGAGGGACTAAGAGAGAGGTGAGAGGGACTATGTGAGAGAGAGAGGTGAGAGGGACTATGAGAGAGAGAGGTGAGACGGACTATGTGAGAGAGAGAGGGGTGAGAGGGACTATGTGAGAGAGAGGTGAGAAGGACTATGCGAGAGAGAGGTGAGAGGGACTATGAGAGAGAGAGGTGAGAGGGACTATGTGAGAGAGAGATGTGAGAGGGACTGTGAGAGAAAGAGAGGTGAGAGGGACTATGTGAGAGAGAGAGGTGAGAAGGACTATGAGAGAGAGAGGTGAGAGGGACTATGTGAGAGAGAGAAGTGAGAAGGACTATGTGAGAGAGAGAGAGGTGAGAGGGACTATGTGAGAGAGAGAGGTGAGAGGGACTATGTGAGAGAGAGAGAGGTGAGAGGGACTATGTGAGAGAGAGAGAGGTGAGAGGGACTATGTGAGAGAGAGAGAGGGGAGAAGGACTATGAGAGAGAGAGAAGTGAGAGGGACTATGTGAGAGAGAGATATAAGAGGGAATATGTGAGATTGAGAGAAGTGAGAGGGACCATGTGAGAGACATAGAGACAGCGAGTGAGAGAGGGAGTGAGAGGTACTATGTGAGAGACAGAGGGAGAAAGAGGTGGTGAGAGGTACTATGTGAGAGAAAGAGAAGAAATGAGAGGCATTATGTGAGAGACATAGAGACAGAGAGTGAGAGAGGGAGTGAGAGGGACTATGTGAGAGAAAGAGAAGAAATGAGAAGGACTAAGTGAGAGACGTAGTTAGAGATCGGCAGTGAGAGGGACTACGTGAGAGAGTGGGAGTGAGACGGACTATGTGCGAGAGAGAGAAGTGAGAGGGACTATGTGAGAGATGTAGTTAGAGAGGGAGTGAGAGGGACTATTTGAGAGATGTAGTTAGAGAGGGAGTGAGAGGGACTATTTGAGAGAGAGGGAGTGAGAGGGACTATTTGAGAGAGAGGGAGTGAGACGGATTATGTGAGAGAGAGAGAGAAGTGAGAGGGACTATGCTAGAGAGAGGTGAGAATGACTATGTGAGAGATGTAGTTAGAGAGAGGGAGTGAGAGGGACTATGTCAGAGAGAGAGAAGTGAGAGGGACTATGTGAGAGAGATGTGAGAGGGACTATGAGAGAGAGGTGAGAGGGACTATGAGAGAGAGGTGAGAGGGACTATGTGAGAGAGAGGGAAGTGAGAGGGACTGTGAGAGAGAGGTGAGAGGGACTATGTGAGAGAGAGATGAGAGGGACTATGTGAGAGAGAGGGAAGTGAGATGGACTATGTGAGAGAGAGAGAGAGGCGAGAGGGACTATGTGAGAGAGAGAAGTGAGAGGAACTATGTGAGAGAGAGAAATGAGACGGACTGTGAGAGAGAGAGAGGTGAGAGTGACTATGTGAGAGAGGTGAGAGGGACTATGTGAGAGAGAGAAGTGAGATGGACTATGTGAGAGAGAGAGAAAGGCGAGAGGGACTATGTGAGAGACGTAGATAGGTATTGAGTGAGAGGGACTGTGTGAGAGACATAGAAATAGGGAGTGAGAGGTACTATGTGAGAGACGTAGATAGGTAGGGAGTTAGAGGGACTGTGTGAGAGACGTAGAGATAGGGAGTGAGAGGTACTATGTGAGAGACAGAAAGAGAGATTGGGTGACAGAACTATGTGAGAGACGTAGAGAGAGAGAGAGAAGGAGTGAGGGGACTATGTGAGAGACGTAGAGAGGTAGGGAGTGAGAGGGACTATGTGAGAGACGTAGAGAGGTAGGGAGTGAGAGGGACTATGTGAGAGACGTAGAGAGAGAGGGACTGATAGGGACTATGTGAGAGACAGAGAGAGAAAGAGAGTGATAGGGACTATGTGAGAGACAGAGAGAGAGAGGGACTATGTGAGAGAGAGAGAGGTGAGAGGGACTATGTGAGAGAGAGAGAGGTGAGAAGGACTAGGAGAGAGAGAGAAGTGAGAAGGACTATGTGAGAGAGAGAAGTGAGAAGGACTATGTGAGAGAGAGAGGTGAGAGGGACTATGAGAGAGAGAGTTGAGAGGGACTATGAGAGAGAGAGAGGTGAGAGGGACTATGTGAGAGAGAGAGGTGAGAGGGACTATGAGAGAGAGAGAGGTGAGAGGGACTATGAGAGAGAGAGGAGAGAGGGACTATGAGAGAGAGAGGTGAGAGGGACTATGTGAGAGAGAGAAGTGAGAGGGACTATGTGAGAGAGAGAGGTGAGAGGGACTATGAGAGAGAGAGGTGAGAGGGACTATGTGAGAGAGAGAGGTGAGAGGGACTATGAGAGAGAGAGGTGAGAGGGACTATGAGAGAGAGAGGTGAGAGGGACTATGTGAGAGAGAGGTGATAGGGACTATGAGAGAGAGAGGTGAGAGGGACTATGAGAGAGAGAGAGGTGAGAGGGACTATGTGAGAGAGAGAGGTGAGAGGGACTATGAGAGAGAGAGGTGAGACGGACTATGTGAGAGAGAGAGAGGTGAGAGGGACTATGTGAGAGAGAGGTGAGAGGGACTATGAGAGAGAGAGAAGTGAGAAGGACCTATGTGAGAGAGAGAGAGGTGAGAGGGTTTATGTGAGAGAGAGAGAGGTGAGAAGGACTATGAGAGAGAGAGAAGTGAGAAGGACTATGTGAGAGAGAGAGAGAGAGGTGAGAGGGACTATGTGAGAGAGAGGTTAGAGGGACTATGTGAGAGAGAGAGAGGTGAGAGGGACTATTAGAGAGAGAGGTTAGAGGGACTATGTTAGAGAGAGAGAGGTGAAAGGGACTATGAGAGATAGAGGTGAGAGGGACTATGTGAGAGAGAGAAATGAGAGGGCCTATGAGAGAGAGAGGTGAGAGGGACTATGTGAGAGAGAGAGGTGAGAGGGACTATGAGAGAGAGAGAAGTGAGAAGGACTATGAGAGAGAGAGAGAGGTGAGAAGGACTATGTGAGAGAGAGAGGTGAGAGGGACTATGAGAGAGAGAGAGAGGTGAGAGGGACTATGTGAGAGAGGTGAGAGGGACTATGTGAGAGAGAGAGGTGAGAGGGACTATGTGAGAGAGAGAGAGGTGAGAGGGACTATGTGAGAGAGAGAGGTGAGAGGGACTATGAGAGAAGAGAGGTGAGAGGGACTATGAGAGAGAGAGGTGAGAGGGACTATGAGAGAGAGAGAGGTGAGAGGGACTATGAGAGAGAGAGGTGAGAGGGACTATGAGAGAGAGGTGAGAGGGACTATGAGAGAGAGAGGTGAGAAGGACTATGTGAGAGAGAGAGGTGAGAAGGACTATGTGAGAGAGAGGTGAGAGGGACTATGTGAGAGAGAGAGAGAGGTAAGAGGGACTATGTGAGAAAGAGAGAGATGAGAGGGACTATGTGAGAGAAAGAGAGGTGAGAGGGACTATGTGAGAGAGAGAGGTGAGAGGGACTATGTGAGAGAAAGAGAGGTGAGAGGGACTATTTGAGAGAGAGAGGTGAGAAGGACTATGTGAGAGAGCGAGGTGAGAAGGACTATGAGAGAGAGAGAAGTTAGAAGGACTATGAGAGAGAGAGAAGTGAGGACTATGTGAGAGAGAGAGGTGAGAGGGACTATGAGAGAGAGAGGTGAGAAGGACTATGAGAGAGAGAGAGGTGAGAGGGACTATGAGAGAGAAGTGAGAAGGACTATGAGAGAGAGAGAGGTGAAAGGGAATATGAGAGAGAGAGAGGTGAGAAGGACTATGTGAGAGAAAGAGAAGAAATGAGAGGCATTATGTGAGAGACATAGAGACAGAGAGTGAGAGAGGGAGTGAGAGGGACTATGTGAGAGAAAGAGAAGAAATGAGAAGGACTAAGTGAGAGACGTAGTTAGAGATCGGCAGTGAGAGGGACTACGTGAGAGAGTGGGAGTGAGACGGACTATGTGCGAGAGAGAGAAGTGAGAGGGACTATGTGAGAGATGTAGTTAGAGAGGGAGTGAGAGGGACTATTTGAGAGATGTAGTTAGAGAGGGAGTGAGAGGGACTATTTGAGAGAGAGGGAGTGAGAGGGACTATTTGAGAGAGAGGGAGTGAGACGGATTATGTGAGAGAGAGAGAGAAGTGAGAGGGACTATGCTAGAGAGAGGTGAGAATGACTATGTGAGAGATGTAGTTAGAGAGAGGGAGTGAGAGGGACTATGTCAGAGAGAGAGAAGTGAGAGGGACTATGTGAGAGAGATGTGAGAGGGACTATGAGAGAGAGGTGAGAGGGACTATGAGAGAGAGGTGAGAGGGACTATGTGAGAGAGAGGGAAGTGAGAGGGACTGTGAGAGAGAGGTGAGAGGGACTATGTGAGAGAGAGATGAGAGGGACTATGTGAGAGAGAGGGAAGTGAGATGGACTATGTGAGAGAGAGAGAGAGGCGAGAGGGACTATGTGAGAGAGAGAAGTGAGAGGAACTATGTGAGAGAGAGAAATGAGACGGACTGTGAGAGAGAGAGAGGTGAGAGTGACTATGTGAGAGAGGTGAGAGGGACTATGTGAGAGAGAGAAGTGAGATGGACTATGTGAGAGAGAGAGAAAGGCGAGAGGGACTATGTGAGAGACGTAGATAGGTATTGAGTGAGAGGGACTGTGTGAGAGACATAGAAATAGGGAGTGAGAGGTACTATGTGAGAGACGTAGATAGGTAGGGAGTTAGAGGGACTGTGTGAGAGACGTAGAGATAGGGAGTGAGAGGTACTATGTGAGAGACAGAAAGAGAGATTGGGTGACAGAACTATGTGAGAGACGTAGAGAGAGAGAGAGAAGGAGTGAGGGGACTATGTGAGAGACGTAGAGAGGTAGGGAGTGAGAGGGACTATGTGAGAGACGTAGAGAGGTAGGGAGTGAGAGGGACTATGTGAGAGACGTAGAGAGAGAGGGACTGATAGGGACTATGTGAGAGACAGAGAGAGAAAGAGAGTGATAGGGACTATGTGAGAGACAGAGAGAGAGAGGGACTATGTGAGAGAGAGAGAGGTGAGAGGGACTATGTGAGAGAGAGAGAGGTGAGAAGGACTAGGAGAGAGAGAGAAGTGAGAAGGACTATGTGAGAGAGAGAAGTGAGAAGGACTATGTGAGAGAGAGAGGTGAGAGGGACTATGAGAGAGAGAGTTGAGAGGGACTATGAGAGAGAGAGAGGTGAGAGGGACTATGTGAGAGAGAGAGGTGAGAGGGACTATGAGAGAGAGAGAGGTGAGAGGGACTATGAGAGAGAGAGGAGAGAGGGACTATGAGAGAGAGAGGTGAGAGGGACTATGTGAGAGAGAGAAGTGAGAGGGACTATGTGAGAGAGAGAGGTGAGAGGGACTATGAGAGAGAGAGGTGAGAGGGACTATGTGAGAGAGAGAGGTGAGAGGGACTATGAGAGAGAGAGGTGAGAGGGACTATGAGAGAGAGAGGTGAGAGGGACTATGTGAGAGAGAGGTGATAGGGACTATGAGAGAGAGAGGTGAGAGGGACTATGAGAGAGAGAGAGGTGAGAGGGACTATGTGAGAGAGAGAGGTGAGAGGGACTATGAGAGAGAGAGGTGAGACGGACTATGTGAGAGAGAGAGAGGTGAGAGGGACTATGTGAGAGAGAGGTGAGAGGGACTATGAGAGAGAGAGAAGTGAGAAGGACCTATGTGAGAGAGAGAGAGGTGAGAGGGTTTATGTGAGAGAGAGAGAGGTGAGAAGGACTATGAGAGAGAGAGAAGTGAGAAGGACTATGTGAGAGAGAGAGAGAGAGGTGAGAGGGACTATGTGAGAGAGAGGTTAGAGGGACTATGTGAGAGAGAGAGAGGTGAGAGGGACTATTAGAGAGAGAGGTTAGAGGGACTATGTTAGAGAGAGAGAGGTGAAAGGGACTATGAGAGATAGAGGTGAGAGGGACTATGTGAGAGAGAGAAATGAGAGGGCCTATGAGAGAGAGAGGTGAGAGGGACTATGTGAGAGAGAGAGGTGAGAGGGACTATGAGAGAGAGAGAAGTGAGAAGGACTATGAGAGAGAGAGAGAGGTGAGAAGGACTATGTGAGAGAGAGAGGTGAGAGGGACTATGAGAGAGAGAGAGAGGTGAGAGGGACTATGTGAGAGAGGTGAGAGGGACTATGTGAGAGAGAGAGGTGAGAGGGACTATGTGAGAGAGAGAGAGGTGAGAGGGACTATGTGAGAGAGAGAGGTGAGAGGGACTATGAGAGAAGAGAGGTGAGAGGGACTATGAGAGAGAGAGGTGAGAGGGACTATGAGAGAGAGAGAGGTGAGAGGGACTATGAGAGAGAGAGGTGAGAGGGACTATGAGAGAGAGGTGAGAGGGACTATGAGAGAGAGAGGTGAGAAGGACTATGTGAGAGAGAGAGGTGAGAAGGACTATGTGAGAGAGAGGTGAGAGGGACTATGTGAGAGAGAGAGAGAGGTAAGAGGGACTATGTGAGAAAGAGAGAGATGAGAGGGACTATGTGAGAGAAAGAGAGGTGAGAGGGACTATGTGAGAGACAGAGGTGAGAGGGACTATGTGAGAGAAAGAGAGGTGAGAGGGACTATTTGAGAGAGAGAGGTGAGAAGGACTATGTGAGAGAGCGAGGTGAGAAGGACTATGAGAGAGAGAGAAGTTAGAAGGACTATGAGAGAGAGAGAAGTGAGGACTATGTGAGAGAGAGAGGTGAGAGGGACTATGAGAGAGAGAGGTGAGAAGGACTATGAGAGAGAGAGAGGTGAGAGGGACTATGAGAGAGAAGTGAGAAGGACTATGAGAGAGAGAGAGGTGAAAGGGAATATGAGAGAGAGAGAGGTGAGAAGGACTATGTGAGAGAGAGAGGTGAGAAGGACTATGTGAGAGAGAGAGAGGTGAGAGGGACTATGAGAGAGAGAGAAGTGAGAAGGACTATGAGAGAGAGAGGGCGGTGAGAAGGACTATAAGAGAGAGAGAGGTGAGAAGGACTACGTGAGAGAGAGAGAGGTGAGAGGGACTAATAGAGAGAGAGAAGTGAGAAGGACTATGAGAGAGAGAAGTGAGAAGGACTATTTGAGAGAGAGAGAGGTGAGAGGGACTATGAGAGAGGTGAAAGGGACTATGTGAGAGAGAGAAGTGAGAAGGACTATGAGAGAGAGAGAGAGGTGAGAGGGACTATGTGAGAGAGAGAGGTGAGAGGGACTATGAGAGAGAGATGTGAGAGGGACTATGTGAGAGAGAGAGGTGAGAGGGACTATGTGAGAGAGAGAGAAGTAAGAAGGACTATGAGAGAGAGAGGTGAGAGGGACTATGAGAGAGAGAGAGGTGAGAGGGACTATGAGAGAGAGAGGTGAGAGGGACTATGTGAGAGAGAGAGGTGAGAGGGACTATGTGAGAGAAAGAGAAGTGAGAAGGACTATGAGAGAGAGAGAGAAGTGAGAAGGACTATGAGAGAGAGAGAGAAGTGAGAAGGACTATGTGAGAGAGAGGTGAGAGGGACTATTAGAGAGAGAGGTGAGAGGGACTATGAGAGAGAGAGAGAGGTGAGAGGGACTATGAGAGAGAGAGGTGAGAGGGACTATGTGAGAGAGAGAGGTGAGAGGGACTATGTGAGAGAGAGGTGAGAGGAACTATGTGAGAGAGAGAGAAATGAAAGGGACTATGAGAGAGAGAGGTGAGAGGGACTATGTGAGAGAGAGAGAGGTGAGAGCGACTATGAGAGAGAGAGAGGTGAGAGGGACTATGTGAGAGAGAGAAGTGAGAGGGACTATGAGAGAGAGAGGTGAGAGGGACTATGTGAGAGAGAGAGGTGAGAGGGACTATGAGAGAGAGAGGTGAGAGGGACTATGTGAGAGAGAGAGAGGTGAGCGGGACTATGAGAGAGAGCGGTGAGAGGGACTATGTGAGAGAGAGAAGTGAGAGGGACTATGAGAGAGAGAGGTGAGAGGGACTATGGGAGAGAGAGAGAGGTGAGAAGGACTATGAGAGAGAGAGGTGAGAGGGACTATGAGAGAGAGAAAAGTGAGAAGGACTATGAGAGAGAGAGAGGTGAGAAGGACTATGAGAGAGAGAGAGAGGTGAGAGGGACTATGAGAGAGAGAGAGGTGAGAAGGACTATGTGAGAGAGAGAGGTGAGAGGGACTATGTGAGAGAGAGAGAAGTGAGAAATACTATGAGAGAGAGAGAGAAGTGAGAAGGACTATGAGAGAGAGAGAAGTGAGAAGGACTATGAGAGAGAGGTGAGAAGGACTATGAGAGAGAGAGAGAGGTGAGAAGGACTATGTGAGAGAGAGGTGAGAGGGACTATGAGAGAGAGAGAAGTAAGAAGGACTATGAGAGAGAGAGAGAGGTGAGAAGGACTATGTGAGAGACAGAGAGGTGAGAAGGACTATGAGAGAGAGAGAGAAGTGAGAAGGACTATGAGAGAGAGAGAGAGGTGAGAAGGACTATGAGAGAGAGAGAGAGGTGAGAAGGACTATGTGAGAGAGAGAGAGGTGAGAAGGACTATGTGAGAGAGAGAAGTGAGAAGGACTATGAGAGAGAGAGAGGTGAGAAGGACTATGTGAGAGAGAGAAGTGAGAAGGACTATGAGAGAGAGAGAGAGGTGAGAAGGACTATTAGAGAGAGAGAGGTGAGAAGGACTATGAGAGAGACAGAGAAGTGAGAAGGACTATGAGAGAGAGAGAGGTGAGAAGGACTATGTGAGAGAGAGAGAGAGGTGAGAAGGACTATGAGAGAGAGAGAGGTGAGAAGGACTATGAGAGAGAGAGAGAGAGAGGTGAGAAGGACTATGTGAGAGATAGAGGTGAGAAGGACTATGTGAGAGAGAGAGGTGAGAAGGACTATGTGAGAGAGAGAGGTGAGAAGGACTATGTGAGAGAGAGAGGTGAGAGGGACTATGTGAGAGAGAGAGGTGAGAGGGACTATGAGAGAGAGAGGTGAGAAGGACTATGTGAGAGAGAGAGGTGAGAAGGACTATGTGAGAGAGAGAGGTGAGAGGGACTATGAGAGAGAGGTGAGAAGGACTATGAGAGAGAGAGGTGAGAGGGACTATGTGAGAGAGAGAGGTGAGAAGGACTATGTGAGAGAGAGAGGTGAGAAGGACTATGAGAGAGAGAGGTGAGAGGGACTATGTGAGAGAGAGAAGTGAGAAGGACTATGAGAGAGAGAGAGGTGAGAAGGACTATGAGAGAGAGAGGTGAGAGGGACTATGTGAGAGTGAGAGGTGAGAAGGACTATGAGAGAGAGAGGTGAGAGGGACTATGTGAGAGAGAGAGGTGAGAAGGACTATGAGAGAGAGAGGTGAGAGGGACTATGTGATAGAGAGAAGTGAGAAGGACTATGAGAGAGAGAGAGGTGAGAAGGACTATGAGAGAGAGAGAGGTGAAAGAGAGGTGATAAGGACTTGGAGAGGGAGAGGTGAGAGGGACTATGTGAGAGAGAGAGGTGAGAAGGACTATGAGAGAGAGAGGTGAGAGGGACTATGTGAGAGAGAGAGGTGAGAAGGACTATGAGAGAGAGAGGTGAGAGGGACTATGTGAGAGAGAGAAGTGAGAAGGACTATGAGAGAGAGAGAAGTGAGAGGGACTATGAGAGAGAGAGGTGAAAAGGACTATGAGAGAGAGAGAGGTGAGAGGGACTATGTGAGAGAGAGAAGTGAGAAGGACTATGTGAGAGAGAGAGAGAGGTGAGAGGGACTATGTGAGAGAGAGAGAGGTGAGAGGGACTATGTGAGAGAGAGAAGTGAGAAGGACTATGTGAAAGAGAGAGGTGAGAGGGACTATGAGAGAGAGAGGTGAGAGGGACTATGAGAGAGAGAGGTGAGAGAGAGATGTGATAGGGACTCTGAGAGAAAAAGAGGTGAGAGGGACTATGTGAGAGAGAGAGGTGAGAAGGACTATGAGAAAGAGAGGTGAGAGGGACTATGCGAGAGAGAGAAGTGAGAAGGACTATGTGAGAGAGAGAGAGGTGAGAGGGACTATGTGAGAGAGGTGAGAGGGACTATGTGAGAAATAGAGAGGTTAGAGGGACTATGTGAGAGAGAGAGCGGTGAGAGGGACTATGTGAGAGAGAGAGAGGTGAGAAGGACTATGAGAGAGAGAGAAGTGAGAGGGACTATGTGAGAGAGAGAGGTGAGAGGGACTATGAGAGAGAGAGGTGAGAGGGACTATGAGAGAGAGAGGTGAGAGGGACTATGTGAGAGAGAGGTGAGAGGGACTATGTGAGAGAGAGAGAGGTGAGAGGGACTATGAGAGAGAGAGGTGAGAGGGACTATGAGAGAGAGAGTAGTGAGAGGGACTATGTGAGAGAGAGAGAGGTGAGAGGGACTATGTGAGAGAGAGAGGTGAGAGGGACTATGTGAGAGAGAGAGAGAGGTTAGAGGGACTATGTGAGAGAGAGAGAGGTGAGAGGGACTATGCGAGAGAGAGAGGTGAGAAGGACTATGTGAGAGAGAGAAGTGAGAGGGACTATGTGAGAGAGAGAGAAGTGAGAAGGACTATGTGAGAGAGAGAAGTGAGAGGGACTATGTGAGAGAGAGAGGTGAGAGGGACTATGTGAGGGAGAGAGGTGAGAGGGACTATGAGAGAGAGAGAGCTGAGAGGGACTATGAGAGAGAGGTGAGAGGGACTATGTGAGAGAGAGAGGTGAGAGGGACTATGAGAGAGAGAGATGAGAGGGACTATGAGAGAGAGAGGTGAGAGGGACTATGTGAGAGAGAGAGGTTAGAGGGACTATGAGAGAGAGAGGTGAGAGGGACTATGTGAGAGAGAGATGTGAGAGAGACTGTGAGAGAGAGAGAGGTGAGAGGGACTATATGAGAGAGATATGAGAGGGACTATGTGAGAGAGAGAGAGGTGAGAAGGACTATGTGAGAGAGAGAGAGGTGAGAGGGACTATGTGAGAGAGAGAGGTGAGAGGGGCTATGTGAGAGAGAGAGAGAGAGGTGAGAGGGACTATGGGAGAGAGAGAGAGAGGTGAGAGGGACTATGTGAGAGAGAGAGAGGTGAGGGACTATGTGAGAGAGAGATATAAGAGGGAATATGTGAGATTGAGAGAAGTGAGAGGGACCATGTGAGAGACATAGAGACAGCGAGTGAGAGAGGGAGTGAGAGGTACTATGTGAGAGACAGAGAGAGAAAGAGGTGGTGAGAGGTACTATGTGAGAGAAAGAGAAGAAATGAGAGGGATTATGTGAGAGACATAGAGACAGAGAGTGAGAGAGGGAGTGAGAGGGACTATGTGAGAGAAAGAGAAGAAATGAGAAGGACTAAGTGAGAGACGTAGTTAGAGATCGGCAGTGAGAGGGTGGGAGTGAGACGGACTATGTGCGAGAGAGAGAAGTGAGAGGGACTATGTGAGAGATGTAGTTAGAGAGGGAGTGAGAGGGACTATTTGAGAGAGAGGGAGTGAGAGGGACTATTTGAGAGAGAGGGAGTGAGACGGATTATGTGAGAGAGAGAGAAGTTAGAGGGACTACGTGAGAGAGTGGGAGTGAGACGGACTATGTGCGAGAGAGAGAAGTGAGAGGGACTATGTGAGAGATGTAGTTAGAGAGGGAGTGAGAGGGACTATTTGAGAGAGAGGGAGTGAGAGGGACTATTTGAGAGAGAGGGAGTGAGACGGATTATGTGAGAGAGAGAGAGAGAGAAGTGAGAGGGACTATGCTAGAGAGAGGTGAGAATGACTATGTGAAAAACACAGGTTCTCAAGACTTTTACTTTTATCATTTTGTTGGTGCTCTGCCATAATCTCATCACTTTTGGTCAATTCTGGAGCCAAGATATTCGAAATGTGTGACCTGTTCTATTTCCTCACCACCCACTGTAAATTTATATTGACACTCGTGACGTAATACAGGTTTATAAATTAATCAATTAAGAGGATAAATATAACACGTTTTTTCAAAGCACAAACGACAACAAGAACTAGAGAGCTTCAGATTATTTAAACGCATTATATATAAAGAAACATTTTTTCAGTCTGAGAGTGGAGAATGCATAGAATGCATTGCCCCAGGATGTGGCGGAGGCAGGGTCAGGCAATGCATTCAAGAATAGTTTGGATGATCAGTCATTTTTAAAGGGGAATAAACAGGTCTTCTAAACCAGTATAATGAAGTTCAGTTAAGTTAAGTTAGAGAATATCTGTTATGCGACGAGCACTACCTACCCATCGCAGACTTCGTTGGCGAAGGAGGGTGTGCCTCCTTGGAAGACTGGTGCGAGAATGCATCTCCGAATTTGTCACATTGTCTCTCTCTATCAGATCCCAAGGATGGATCTCAGCCGTAACTGAAAGGTATTGAGCATATGCTCTGGTTTAGCAAATGTTGTCCATGTTTCGATGCCATATAGAAGCGTACTAACGACACAGGCATTGTAGACCATGGTCTTGGCCGTAAGTATGGGGTTGCCCCATACACGTGTTGTGTGACAAGAAAATATTGCAGCAGCCCTGGCCATGCGATTGCCCAATTCGGGGTTTAGGGAGATCTCATCATTGATTTAGAGATCCCAGTTAAGTGGACTGATCCACAGCGCCATCAGGAAATAAGAAATCCCTGAAAGTAACTTGCCTGATCTTGGTTTCAGCTTTGAGTCTCGTAAGATTAAACAGATGGCCATCTGGTCTAGTGTGAAGGCAAATCCCTTCTCTTGCATTACCAAATGCGTACTTCAGTAACAGCGCAAAGATGATTCCAAATAGTGTTGGGGCCAGGACTCAGCCTTGTTTAACTTCTTCATCTTTTGTCCTTCTGCTTTTGCCATGCGAGAGACGGGTTGCGTAGATCTCATGTTTGGGCCAGGTGAGAAGCTTCTGTCCATCTGCGACGAGGGCGGCCTCTTGCACGATGACCTGATACTTGCATGTGATAGGCTTTTGCTGCTGGTTGGTCATAATGCATCTGAACCAAGTGGCCAAACCACTTGATTTGTTGGGCTTCATTGTACGCATTTACTGTATTCGTTCCTAACATCTGCCTCAGTGTGGTGTTCTGGATACGGTCTCGGATAGACTTGCAAACTGGATACGGTCTCAGATATACTTGCCAACTGGATACGGTCTCGGATAGACTTGCAAACTGGATACAGTCTCGGATAGACTTCCCAACTGGATATGGTCTCGGATAGACTTGACAACTGGATACAATCTTGGATAGACTTGCCAACTGGATACGGTCTCAAATAGACTTGCCAACTGGATACGGTCTCAGATAGACTTGCCAACTGGATACGGTCTCAAATACACTTGCCAACTGGATACGGTCTCAGATAGACTTGCCAACTGGATTCGGTCTCAAATAGACTTGCCAACTGGATACGGTCTCGGATAGACTTGCCAACTGGATAAGTCTCGGATAGACTTTCCAACTGGATACGGTCTCAAATAGACTTGTCAACTGGATACGGTCTCGAATAGACTTGCCAACTGGATACGGTCTTAAATAGACTTGCCAACTGGATACGGTCTCAGATAGACTTGCCAACTGGATACGGCCTCAAATACACTTGCCAACTGGATACGGTCTCAGATAGACTTGCCAACTGGATACGGTCTCAGATAGACTTGCCAACTGGATACGGTCTCGGATAGACTTGCCAACTGGATACGGTCTCAAATAGACTTGCCAACTGGATACAGTCTCGGATAGACTTGACAACTGGATAAGTCTCGGATAGACTTGCCAACTGGATACGGTCTCAAATAGACTTGCCAACTGGATACGGTCTCAGGTAGACTTGCCAACTGGATACGGTCTCAAATAGACTTGCCAACTGGATACGGTCTCAGATAGTCTTGCCAACTGGATACGGTCTCAGATAGACTTGCCAACTGGATACGGTCTCAGATAGACTTGCCAACTGGATACGGTCTCAAATAGACTTGCCAACTGGATACGGTCTCAGATAGATTTGCCCACTTGATACGGTCTCAAATAGACTTGCCAACTGGATACGGTCTTAGATAGACTTGCCAACTGGATACGGTTTCGGATAGACTTGCCAACTGGATACGGACTCAGATAGACTTGCCAACTGGATACGGTCTCAGATAGACCTGCCAACTGGATACGGTCTCAGATAGAGCTGCCAACTGGATACGGTCTCAGATAGACTTGCCAACTGCACTTTGCACACAGTGCATCTCATTGCTCAATTTTACTCTGGTGACCTTCCAATAAGGACCACTGGTAACACACCGTTTAACACCACTGTGACTACTGAATTGCTGTGATGTATTCAAGTCGTGTGGGACTGTTCATGCCGGAATGATACTATGTCATCGCGTGCAATGACACCAGGGGATCATGTAAACCTCTGGACTTGCGAAACCTATTTTAGTTATCTTTTAGTACCACCTCTATCTTCTCATGGATTCTGCCCTAATTACGGCAGATATATTATTTCTAGCACGGTTCATCTATGTGATATATTGTTTGTGAAGCTATCAGATCACGTTTGTGATATATTGTTTGTGAAGCTATCAGATCACGTTTGTGAAATATTGTTTGTCAAGCTATCAGATCACGTTTGTGAAATATTGTTTGTCAAGCTATCAGATCACGTTTGTGAAATATTGTTTGTCAAGCTATCAGATCACCCAATATATGACCTGATAAATCGCTTGGGAAGAGGGAGAGATTAAAGAGAAGCCACTTCATATCAACAACAAAATGATCTTGCCAGACCAAACCCAACCACAAACTTGGCACTAGCTAGAGATCTAAAATAAGCCTTCCAAAATTCCAACTTAAAAATTTAAAAAATAAAGGAAAGAAAACCAAATCAACTGAGATGGTAAAAACCATAAAGGGAAAAGAAAAGAAGGTAACTCAGCATTACAAAGGGAAATGATCGTGAAGTGGTAGACGTGGACATGAAGGGGCAAATGCTGTGAGCTTCATAGTTTGATGGTGGGCTTTTGAATGACCTGTCCCAGATCCGTTAACATTTGATACATTAACAGGTTGAACTAGTAGGGGCGGGGGACCCAGTGGTCTCGAGGTAAGGTGTTCGCCTAGGGTGCTGGAGATTGCGGGTTCAAATCCCGGTGGAGACCGGTAAAAATGTATCCTGATCCCTGAGTAGTGAGATCAGACACCCGTGTGCAGTGGGGCACACGTTAACAATCCCTTGACAGTACGAAATCGAAAAAGAGTAGGCTTGTAGCTTCGAATGCCAACAATGGGAAGGTTTACTCTTGTGTGCTCCCTGAAAATGACGTTAAGTGGCGGGCTGCAATTGCTTTCCTCACATCATGAGCGTGCTGATGAAGGTGGGCATAGGAGGTTGGGCTATGCTTGGTTTCACCTGCGTGTCTCTGAATACTACGGGTATCACGTCGATCACTCATCTTGTTAGCTATGCTGCCATCAAAACAGCCCGTTTCCAGGGAGGGCTGATAGGAAGCCGAGGTGATGGTCTTGAGCAGTTTGTTTTGCCTGACACTGATTAACATGTCTGATCAATATATTTTGCATGAACAGACGTTAATCTTCCTCCCCTAAAGAGTAGGCTTAATAACTAGATAGACAGACAGACAGACAGATATATATATATATATATATATATATATATATATATATATATATATATATACAGTCAGACAGACAGACAGACAGTTGTCCGAACTTGATCTCCTGCTTTGGACAGTAAAGATTTCTGAGACATTGTATTTTACTTATATCTATCTTCAGACCGGCAGTTCAGCAGATCCCATTTAGGTCGTTCAAGGTTTATCGTATCGGGCTTCCTCAATCATAAGATTGATGGGCACTATGTCGTTTGCAAACCGTAAATGGGTGAGTCTCTCGTCTGGAAACCGTAAATGGGTGAGTCTCTCGTCTGGAAACCGTAAATGGATGAGTCTCTCGTCTGCAAACCGTAAATGGGTGAGTCTCTCGTCTGCAAACCGTAAATGGGTGAGTCTCTCGTCGGGAAACCGTAAATGGGTGAGTCTCTCGTCTGCAACCCGTAAATGGGTGAGTCTCTCGCCATCTATAGTTACACCTTTATTGATCCAATGAAATTGTGTTCTTCCGTAACTCTATCAAATAGAAAAACAATAACCTAACAATTTACAATATACGTTTCACAACACTATCTATTCACACAAATAGACGCTTTCCACAATAGCCAATAAACTAGTATGTTCACTTCAAAACTCTCCTTAGCTGAGTGCGAAACGTTTTGTGCACACCTATCAAATACCAAGCCGTGAAGTCCTACACACCAACTCAGTCACCCATATCAAGTGTAGGGACCTGTGCTGCATGTCAAGTCGCACGCAAGCAAAAGGCATGATACTCATTTCTAGCTTCTTGTTCTCTCCCCTTAAACGCCTAGTGATGTTTGACCAAAAGTTGCTAAATAGTGTATCTTTTAATGAATGAAATAACTGGTCTGCCGGGGTCTTTGTGTACGACAAGGACAAGAATAGAACCACTGCCTCACAAAGATCATGTTGTAATAGGCAACTAACTGTGGGACATGACATAATACCGGTGATGGTTAGGTGGTTTTGTTAAGCGCAGCATAGATGGCGCCTAACAAGCTGCGGGCTAATTTCTCTCTAGGTTTGAGTCTATTAAGATGAACTCGCACATTAATGCCCCCCCCCCCCCCCCCCCCTAGCCAGCTAAGCATAACATCCTCCTCCCGGCTACATCCAGCTCATGCCAGAGCTGGGACCTGCACTTGGGCATCCGCCTCTGCAGAAGAACATGTCTACTAAGATGCATGATAAACACTTGGACGTGTAGGGTTCATCTAGCCTTATTGTACATACGCCACTGCATTTGACGTGTGTGAATTTTCGTGTCCCCATAAGCGTCATAGTATTGTACCCTGGAGGGCTTCACAAGGTGTGGGAAACCGCTGAAAGACTCCCGGGTTCAAGTCCTGTGTTTGTTGTTAGTGTCAGGAATGCTGGTAGTAAAACTGTTGAATCTGTTGATGTGGCGATGAAATCACAGGTAGAGGGGGCGTTCTGTGCGTGGTACCTGTATGGACACATCATTCTGCAAGATAATGGGGATGCTGTGAGGACACGTGTCTGTAAGAATGGTAGAAGAACAAGAGCAATGGGATTGATTTTGCAGGGGAAACATGGCAAGAGAATTTGTTCAGAGGGCTCATGTAGCCATTAACACGTCCGCCCCCAAAGTACAGTCCCCGCTGTGGTGTACAGCCGTTCAAGTCTACCACACGTTATCCCAAACGACATGTAAAAGCACTACGTTAAGGTCGTTATGTCTATTCTTCTTCTTCTTATTATTCATCTTCATCTTCTTCTTTATATTTCTTCTTTTTCATCATCTTCTTCTTCTTCTTCTCCTCCTCCCTCTTCTTCTTCTTCTCCTCCTCCCTCTTCTTCTTCTTCTCCTTCTTCTTCTTCTCCTTCTTCTTCTTCTCCTTCTTCTTCTCCTTCTTCTTCTTCTTCTCCTTCTTCTTCTTCTCCTCCTTCTTCTCCTTCTTCTTCTTCTCCTCCTTCTTCTCCTTCTTCTTCTTCTCCTCCTTCTCCTTCTTCTTCTCCTTCTTCTTCTCCTTCTTCTTCTTCTCCTCCTTCTTCTCCTTCTTCTTCTTCTTCTCCTTCTTCTTCTTCTTATTATTATTATTCTACTACTACTACTTCTTCTTCCTTCTTTTTCTTTCTTTTTCATTTCAACTTCCATCATCTTCTTCATCTTCTTTTTCTTCAATTTCTTCTTTCTCTTCGTCTTCTTGCCCCTTCATCTTTCTTCTTCCTTTTTCTTCTTATTCTTCTTCTTCTTTTTCTTCTACTTCTTCATTGGCCACACCTTTTCGGAGTTCGTTCAGACAAGAACGCCGTGATGCTGCAATAGTTGACAGCCATGTTTCCATTTCCGCTCTTTCAGCCCGACTCATCCGGTTTTAGGATGGCATTTCTGTGACCGGATCTGCTCTCCCATCCCCGTCCTCCCAGTAGTTTCACGGGCGCAGTCTGTTTCGAGGGCCGCCACGGAGGCGTAATAGTATCTTGACTCGTCGCGTCGATCGTCCGTGGCCACGATTGATGGTGGAGTCCTATGAGGAGCACAGCTCTGACGAGGTGCGGGCAGGTGTTGCGAGGGCAACTACAGGTGCGCCTCACTGTAGAACTAAGTGTTGTTTCCAGGTACTTGATCTGGCGGGTCGATAGCCAGGTACTTGATCTGGCGGGTCGATAGCCAGGTACTTGATCTGGCGGGTCGATATACAGGTACTTGATCTGGCGGGTCGATAGCCAGGTACTTGATCTGGCGGGTCGATAGCCAGGTACTTGATCTGGCGGGTCGATAGCCAGGTACTTGATCTGGCGGGTCGATAGCCAGGTACTTGATCTGGCGGGTCGATAGCCAGGTACTTGATCTGGCAGGTCGATAGCCAGGTACTTGATCTGGCGGGTCGATAGCCAGGTACTTGATCTGGCGGGTCGATAGCCAGGTACTTGATCTGGCGGGTCGATAGCCAGGTACTTGATCTGGCGGGTCGATAGCCAGGTACTTGATCTGGCGGGTCGATAGCCAGGTACTTGATCTGGCGGGTCGATAGCCAGGTACTTGATCTTGCGGGTCGATAGCCAGGTACTTGATCTGGCGGGTCGATAGCCAGGTACTTGATCTGGCGGGTCGATAGCCAGGTACTTGATCTGGCGGGTCGATAGCCAGGTACTTGATGTGGCGGGTCGATAGCCAGGTACTTGATCTTGCGGGTCGATAGCCAGGTACTTAATCTGGCGGGTCGATAGCCAGGTACTTGATCTGGCGGGTCAATAGCCAGGTACTTGATCTGGCGGGTCGATAGCCAGGTACTTGATCTTGCGGGTCGATAGCCAGGTACTTGATCTGGCGGGTCAGGTCACTAAGGGGAGACAGGTCGCATGATTAATAGATACAGAGGTGGCGACTATCTACCATTGAAGCAATATTCTGGAGAAGTGCTGGTCGGACGACCTCAGTGTTGGTAACCAGGGCATATACGCGGACTCCAAGGATACGCCTCTGACTGCGCATATTTTATACTTGAAGAGTTCTACGATCTATTTGCTAGAACATCTACGATTCACAGCAAACCCTGCAGAAGGACTGAACTGACTCAGGGTTTGTAAAGACGCTCTTTGGTTTCCAGGGGTGGTCTCTGCTGGGACCAGGATATGTGCAGGCAGGCAGCACGACAAGGCTGTCATGTCGATCCTTCGGGCAATGTTAGTGGTCTGTCTGCTGAAGGGGATGATAGATGGTGTCCTGGTGGGCCAGATGTCTGTCTATTGAAGGATATGATAGATGGTGTTCTCGGTGGGCCAGAGGTCTGTCTGCTGAAAGGGATGGTAGATGGTGTCCTGGTGGGCCAGAGGTCTGTCTGCTGAAGGGGATGGTAGATGGTGTCCTGGTGGGCCAGAGGTCTGTCTGCTGAAGGGGAAGGTAGATGGTGTCCTGGTGGGCCAGAGGTCTGTCTGCTGAAGGGGAAGGTAGATGGTGTCCTGGTGGGCTAGAGATCTGTCTGCTGAAGGGGAAGGTAGATGGTGTCCTGGTGGGCCAGAGGTCTGTCTGCTGAAGGGGAAGGTAGATGGTGTCCTGGTGGGATCAGAGGTTTGTCTGCTGAAGGGGATGGTAGATGGTGTCCTGGTGGGCCAGAGGTCTGTCTGCTGAAGGGGATGATAAATGGTGTCCTTAGTGGGCCAGAGGTCTGTGTGCTGAAGGGGAAGGTAGATGGTGTCCTGGTGGGCCAGAGGTCTGTCTGCTGAAGGGGATGATAAATGGTGTCCTTGATGGGCCAGAGGTCTGTGTGCTGAAGGGAAAGGTAGATGGTGTCCTGGTGAGCCAGAGGTATGTCTGCTGAAGGGGATGATAAATGGTGTCCTTAGTGGGCCAGAGGTCTGTGTGCTGAAGAGGAAGTTAGATGGTGTCCTGTTGGGCCAGAGGTCTGTCTGCTGAAGGGGATGGTAGATTATCCTGGTGGGCCAGAGGTCTGTGTGCTAAAGGGGAAGGTAGATGGTATCCTGGTGGGCCAGAGGTCTGTCTGCTGAAGGGGATGGTAGATGGTATCCTGTTGGGCCAGAGGTATGTCTGCTGAAGGGGATGATACATGGTGTCCTTGATGGGCCAGAGGTCTGTGTGCTGAAGGGGAAGGTAGATGGTGTCCTGGTGGGCCAGAGGTCTGTCTCCTGAAGGGGATGATAAATGGTGTCCTTGGTGGGCCAGAGGTCTGTGTGCTGAAGAGGAAGGTAGATGGTGTCCTGGTGGGCCAGAGGTCTGTGTGCTAAAGGGGAAGGTAGATGGTGTCCTGGTGGGCCAGAGGTCTGTCTGCTGTAGGGGAAGGTGGATGGTGTCCTTGTGGGCCAGAGGTCTGTCTGCTTAAGGGAAAGGTAGATGGAGTCCTGGTGGGTCAGAGGTCTGTGTGCTAAAGGGGAAGGTAGATTATATCCTGGTGGGCCAGAGGTCTGTCTGCTGAAGGGGATGGTAGATTATCCTGGTGGGCCAGAGGTCTGTCTGCTGAAGGGTATGGTAGATGGTGTCCTGGTGGGCCAGAGGTCTGTCTGCTGAAGGGGATGGTAGATGGTGTCCTGCTGGGCCAGAGGTCTGTCTGCTGAAGGGGAAGCCAGGCGATGTCCTCGGTTGTGGCGACATGGCGGTGCTCACGATGATTCCTGTCACACGCAGACTATCACCAACAACTTGGGTGTTGTTCTTCGCCCAGGAAGTTGGGACAGTCAGCTGCTATTCGAAGTAGCGATAGACTGGGTTATGTGAGCCTCCCCTTACAACACCCAGTTCCGTAATAGACTGGGTCATGTGAGCCTCCCCTTACAACATCCAGTTCCGTAATAGACTGGGTTATGTGAGCCTCCCCTTACAACATCCAGTTCCGCGATAGACTAGGTTTTGTTAGCCTCCCCTTACAACATCCAGTTCCGCGATAGACTGGGTTATGTGAGCCTCCCCTTATAACATCTAGTTCCGTAATAGACTGGGTTATGTGAGCCTCCCCTTACAACATCCAATTCCGTAATAGACTGGGTTATGTGATCCTTTCCTTACAACATCCAGTTCCGTAATAGACTGGGTTATGTGAGCCTCCCCTTACAACATCCAGTTCCGTAATAGACTGGGTTATGTGAGCCTCCCCTTACAACATCCAGTTCCGAAATAGACTGGGTTATGTGAGCCTCCCCTTACAACATCCAGTTCCGTAATAGACTGGGTTATGTGATCCTCCCCTTACAACATCCAGTTCCGCGATAGACTTGGTTTTGTGATCCTCCCCTTACAACATCCAGTTCCGTAATAGACTGGGTTATGTGAGCCTCTCCTTACAACATCTAGTTCCGTAATAGACTGGGTTATGTGATCCTCCCCTTACAACATCCAGTTCTGTAATAGACTTCGTTATGTGAGCCTCCCCTTACAACATCCCCAGTTCCGCGATAGACTGGGTCATGTGAGCCTCCTCTTACAACATCCAGTTCCGTAATAGACTGGGTTATGTGAGCCTCCCCTTACAACATCCAGTTCCGCGATAGACTAGGTTTTGTGAGCCTCCCCTTACAACATCCAGTTCCGCGATTGACTGGGTTATGTGAGTCTCCCCTTATAACATCTAGTTCCGTAATAGACTGGGTTATGTGAGCCTCCCCTTACAAAATCCAATTCCGTAATAGACTGGGTTATGTGATCCTTTCCTTACAACATCCAGTTCCGTAATAGACTGGGTTATGTGAGCCTCCCCTTACAACATCCAGTTCCGTAATAGACTGGGTTATGTGAGCCTCCCCTTACAACATCCAGTTCCGAAATAGACTGGGTTATGTGAGCCTCCCCTTACAACATCCAGTTCCGTAATAGACTGGGTTATGTGATCCTCCCCTTACAACATCCAGTTCCGCGATAGACTTGGTTTTGTGATCCTCCCCTTACAACATCCAGTTCCGTAATAGACTGGGTTATGTGAGCCTCTCCTTACAACATCTAGTTCCGTAATAGACTGGGTTATGTGATCCTCCCCTTACAACATCCAGTTCTGTAATAGACTTCGTTATGTGAGCCTCCCCTTACAACATCCCCAGTTCCGCGATAGACTGGGTCATGTGAGCCTCCTCTTACAACATCCAGTTCCGTAATAGACTGGGTTATGTGAGCCTCCCCTTACAACATCCAGTTCCGCGATAGACTAGGTTTTGTGAGCCTCCCCTTACAACATCCAGTTCCGCGATTGACTGGGTTATGTGAGTCTCCCCTTATAACATCTAGTTCCGTAATAGACTGGGTTATGTGAGCCTCCCCTTACAACATCCAATTCCGTAATAGACTGGGTTATGTGATCCTTTCCTTACAACATCCAGTTCCGTAATAGACTGGGTTATGTGAGCCTCCCCTTACAACATCCAGTTCCGTAATAGACTGGGTTATGTGAGCCTCCCCTTACAACATCCAGTTCCGAAATAGACTGGGTTATGTGAGCCTCCCCTTACAACATCCAGTTCCGTAATAGACTGGGTTATGTGATCCTCCCCTTACAACATCCAGTTCCGTAATAGACTGGGTTATGTGATCCTCCCCTTACAACATCCAGTTCTGTAATAGACTTCGTTATGTGAGCCTCCCCTTACAACATCCCCAGTTCCGCGATAGACTGGGTCATGTGAGCCTCCCCTTACAACACCCAGTTCCGCATTAATTGAACAGATGATCAAACCACTAGAGGACGGGGATCTCGCAGATGATCAGGAACTCTTGAATTCTATTGTAATAGAATTTCAGGAAAAGAGAGATAAACTGTACCACATTGGCACACAAATAGGGCTTGAGATAAATGGCTCCAAAACTGAAAGCAGAAGTCTCACACTCACATGGACCGATGTCCAGCTCAATGGTCAAGTTATACAGAAAGTTGAGAATTGTAATCAGCACAATGACGCAAGATGGAGATGCTACACTGGAAATTCTCACTCGAGTCGCCTTGGCCTCAAATGCCTTCAAGCAATTAACTAATATTTGTAATTTGACATCAGCGAATAAAGGTGTCAAGTTAGCTTAGCTCTAACCTCATCTCAGTGCTGACATATGGTTGTGGTAGCTTGAAAAGGACAGAAGACGCTTGAAAATAGATTTAATGCATTTGAAAATAAATGCGTTGGGCATTGAGCATGGCTGGAAAGAATTCACGACTACCGAGCAAATACAAGTCTTGTCCAACCAAATGTGTCTGACGTCATCAGGGAGACATGTCTGACGTACACCGGACACGTGCTCTGTATGAACAATAATAGGTTCCCGTTACAGGTGATTGTGTGGAGACCTAGCGGCAAAAGGAAGCGGGGTAGACCCAGGTAGACTCTATGCAGCACTATCACAACGGGGCTAGGTAACATGCAAGAACTACAGACCGTAGAGGAAAACGGAACAAACTGGCCAATTTTGAGTTCTGCCTTTTGCGCCATCTTTGACGCAGACAGACTTTAGAGAGAGGGAGAGAGAGAGGGGGGGGGGGTTGTGGCATATAGAGAAAGGGGAGAGAGATGGGAAGAGAGGGGAGAGACAGAGGGATAGAGAGAAATAGAGAGATATAAAGAGATATAAGGGATAGATAGAAATAGAGAGAGAAAGAGAGTGATAGAGAGACATAGAGAAAGAGAGAGAGGGATAGAAACAGGGATATAGAAAAATAGAGTGAGAGCGAGATAGATAGAAATAGAGAGATGGAGAGAAAGGGATAGATAGAAATAGAGAAGGAGAGAAATATAGAGAGGAAGAGAGAGTGATTGATAGAGTGAAATAGAGAAGGGGAGAGAGGGACAAATATATATAGAGAGAGGGATAGAGAAATAGAGAGAGATAGGGGTAGGGAGAGAGAGAAATAGAGATATAAATCGTTCCTGACGTTCCTGTGAACCTGCCAACATTTTCACACTCCAGGTGAAATATTGAAGTCACATTTCAGTATTGTGTCATTCACAGCTTATTTGCCTATTTGATTGGAGCCCGTTATCCACGGCATAGATGAACGAGTGGCCTTATGTTAAGGTTAACTGTCATCTAACCTGGAGGACGCGTGTTCAAAACATTAGTAAGACGAAGGTATTTCACTCTGTAGAGGGCAAAGCAAAGTCCTAGTCTTTACACTTCGTTGCGACTGTAGAGGCAGACTTCCTTTTTTCTTCAGTCCCTCATATCCTCACTATGACCCCAGGCAGAGAAAGTGCACAACATAATGATAACTTTTTTTGTATTCACAATTTTCTTAACCGTGTGAGGGATGGGTCCCGTCAACCGCAAGTACTGTTTTCAGCTTGGCATGTGTTCTTCGTCTTGCTCGCTGCAACTTGGGAGGTCGTTGGTGCATCACATATCACTGTAAGACGAAACTTCTGTTCACACAATTGTCTGTCTATCAAATCTCACTGTACGACGAAATGTCCGTTCACACATTTGTCTGTCTATCAAATCTCACTGTTCGATGAAACGTCTGTTCACACATTTGTCTGTCTTTCAAATCTCACTGTACGACGAAATGTCTGTTCACACAATTGTCTGTCCATCAAATCTGACAGAATTGTTAATCATATCTTCACATTTTCGTCTATCAAATCACTCGGTTTGAGGGCCCCTCTCAGCAGGCACATCTATTGCCAGTATTTCTGTCTATATAAAGGTCTACTTCCCACTTTAAGAAAACTAACGAATACAGTATCACTCCCCGTAACTCCTTTCGAAACATAGACCATTGACAACCCTCCTCCAGCAAGTTCTATGTTTGAGCTGCCAGTTCTGCCTCTCTCCATTTACGGTCCAGGGAAGGAAGTTTATTTTCAGTCTCTACCCCAGGTGTTTCTTAGACTATCTACCATCTTCTTCCTCTGTGGATTCCATGTCAGGGCCTGTGTGGTCACGTTTGATGGTGATTTCCGTAGGTGTGTGTTCTATTCGACCCCATTTCTTACGCCTGATCTGTTGCTCCACTTGTTGTAGTTGACTCCTGTCCCATAGTTTCTTCTGTATTGCCTGTGTCGCTCTCCCAGTGTGTGCCCCTTACAGGGGGACTGACTTGACATTGGAATGAAACAATCTGAACTTGGTATAAGTCTTTATTTCCATAGATTGCCATATGTTATTTAGTATAAGAATTCTGCCCTTGCCTTTTCAATTCTAGCCGTTACATCCGTCGCTGTGCCTCCTGGTGTCAAAGGACACGGAGGGATTGTCGTCATTCCTGCATTACCAAGGAAATGGGTTTTCAACAATTGGACAGGTTCAAAAGAGAGCGATGTCCAGGTTAAGACAGTATTCATCGAAAATTGGTGTTTGAACTTAAGGACCTATTAGCAAAACTATTGGCTATAATTGCATTTTCAATCTCTTGAGAAGGTGATTGTTCCAAGGGATTGGTAAGATGTAATTGTGATCTCCTTGTTCAAAAAGGACAAGAAATCAGATCCAGGCAATTACAGACCAGTGAGTTTGATGAGCATACTCTGCACACATTTAGAATCAATGATCAACATAGTTGTGCATTTGGACAAGTTTAATCTCACCAAGAAGAAGAGTCAGCATGGGTTTGCTAAAGGGAGATCGTGCTTAACAAATCTATTAGAGTTCACGGAGGAGATTACCAAAATAGTGGATGTTAGAGAGCCGGTGGTGGATGTTATTTATCTGGATTTTGAAAAAGGAACTGCCAATTGAATAGAAAATTGGTTAACAGGCAAAAGGCAGAGAGTTGGCTTAAATAGGGAGTACTCTGAGTGGAGTGGTGTATTCAGTGGAGTAGTGTAATCAGTGGAGTAGTGTAATCAGTGGAGTAGTGTAATCAGTGGAGTGGTGTAGTCAGTGGAGTAGTGAAATCAGTGGAGTAGTGTAATCAGTGGAGTAGTGTAATCAGTGGAGTAGTGTAATCAGTGGAGTGGTGTAATCAGTGGAGTGGTGTAATCAGTGGAGTGGTGTAATCAGCGGAGTGGGTCACGGATCGGTATTGGGACCAGTTGCATTCATCATTCTGTCCCTCCATGTCATCCCAAGAACTGATAGGTGGCGTAGATGGAAGTTGTTAAGCCTGTGCTTTTGTTTGGCATTGGTTGTCCAAGCATCACTATCATATAGGAGTGTACTCATGACACATGCATCGGTTGTACCAGCCTCACTGCCATATAGGAGTGTACTCATGACACATGCATCGGTTGTACCAGCCTCACTGCCATATAGGAGTGTACTCATGACACATGCATCGGTTTTACCAGCCTCACTGCCATATAGGAGTGTACTCATGACACATGCATCGGTTGTACCAACCTCACTGCCATATAGGAGTGTACTCACGACACAGGCATTAGTTGTACCAGCCTCACTGCCATATAGGAGTGTACTCATGACACATGCATCGGTTGTACCAGCCTCACTGCCATATAGGAATGTACTCACGACACAGGCGTTAGTTGTACCAGCCTCACTGCCATATAGGAGTGTACTAACGACACAGGCATTAGTTGTACCAGCCTCACTGCTATATAGGAGTGTACTAACGACACAGGCATTAGTTGTACCAGCCTCACTGCTATATAGGAGTGTACTAACGACACAGGCATTAGTTGTACCAGCCTCACTGCTATATAGGAGTGTACTAACGTTACAGGCATTAGTTGTACCAGCCTCACTGCTATATATGAGTGTTCTAACGACACATGCATTAGTTGTACCAGCCTCTCTGCTAAATAGGAGTGTACTAACGACACAGGCATTAGTTGTACCAGCCTCACTGCTATATAGGAGTGTACTAACGACACAGGCATTAGTTGTACCAGCCTCACTGCTATATATGAGTGTTCTAACGACACAGGCATTAGTTGTGCCAGCCTCACTGCTATATAGGAGTGTACTAACGACACAGGCAATAGTTGTACCAGCCTCACTGCTATATAGGAGTGTACCAACGACACAGGCATTAGTTGTACCAGCCTCACTGCTATATAGGAGTGTACTAACGACACAGTCATTGCACACTACAGCCTTGGTTTAACTGTCAGTTTCTGGTTCGTAAGTGCATCTCTGCGTTGGTCACTCTGGAAGACACAGACTTACCTATAGGAGCCAACTAAATGAATGTTTGGCTATCTGTCATCACTCTGTTTCCTTCGTTTCTCCGTCACTGTAAAGTGCCTATATCTAGAATCTGCTATTAAAACAAAATTTCGTAAAAATGCTGCGCTATTATCCTTGCTGAAACTTACACTTGTGTCTTGTCTATATTTTTGTTTGCCACTGAATACGAAATCTCAGTTGGCGCGATTACTTATACAATTATAGTTGTATAGACTTAGAAATACAATTTAACAACATATTGACAAACTAAATACAGCATGCAAAGATTGCAGCATAAACATCAACGTAGAAAAACTGAGGTCATTCAATTTCTAGACATGCAGGACAAACCAATATTTTTTCTTGCAAAGCAGGATATCAAACTGGTTACAGATTCACATACTTAGGGAGACGGAAAAATCACAGAGAAATCCAACAAAGATGCAACAAGGCAAATCAGATCATTGGACAATTAACCCCAATACATAATTGCAAACACGTGACAATAACTATTAAAATAACTTTCTTCAAAACGATTTTCGTCCCGACACTACGCCATTAAAGTAAAAACTAGACACTAACATCCAATGACAAACGACAAATGGTAACAGCAGAAATAAAATGCATGCCAAGAATATTTGGTGTAACAAGAAGAGACCATAATCAGAAACGATGACATCAGGAGACTACTGGGAACAACACCAGTATTGGACTACTTTAAATGACTGCAACTAAAATGGTTTGGCCACATAACAAGTCTACCACCACACAGCACCCACAAACAAACAATGATGTTTAGATACAACGAATTCAAGGCCAAAGGCCGACCATGCAAAAGGTGGCTTTTGGAAATATCTGAGGCGGTGAATGCCACTGTAGATGGGGCGTACAGTCGGAGCTCGTTCTAGAGATCTCTTCATAACCTGACCCTGAAAGGTATAACAGGATAAACGAAAGGAAGGAAAGAAAGAAAGCGCAAAAAGAAGATATAGAAGTCGTATATTCTCCTGGAAGGGTTTTAAATGATACAGAACAGTAAAAAATGTGCCGTAAATATAGAAACGATAGATCGATGAATTCAACGATAAGAGATATTGAACTACTTCTGTGGCCATGTTGCAGGAATACTTTACTCAGGTGTGCAATTATTGCGGAAATGGATGGTTAAGCCCGTGACGTGCGCTTTGGCGTGGGAGTTGCTGTCTTATCGAGTTCATAAGCCATATCAATGAGAGTCATGTGGTCAACAATCATGTAAAGTCAAGTTAATGGATCGCGAATCTTAGGAGGTCAAGTTAATGGATCACCAAATTTAGGAAGTCAAGTTAACGGATCACCAAACTTAGGAAGTCAAGTTAATGGATCACCAACCTTAGGAAGTCACGTTAATGGATCACCAATCTTAGGAAGTCAAGTTAATGGATCACCAATCTTAGGAAGTCAAGTTAATGGATCACCAATCTTAGGAAGTCAAGTTATTTGACCAAGAATCACTTAAAGGTATTAACTCATTCGTTGAATAATCCCAGCCCGTGACCACTGTCGGTGGTTAGGCCTTTGACAACATCCAGCCAGCTAGCACGATCATAGACGGCTCTATCTGCCTACCTCCAGATGTAATCATTTCATTTTAGTTCCTTTTCAAATTATCCTCTTCGTGTATTTTTGGGTATATCTCTCTTTCCTTGAGGGTTCCGTGAAAGACCCTTTTTAGTTATGTTGAACGGTGCTATTCTTAGCATTTGTCTTATCCAGCCCCGTTTTCTTCGCTTAATTTGTTGTGCCACCGGCTGTTGTTGACTCCTTTCCAACAAGTCTTCGTTCCTCACCATGTCCTGCAACTTTATGTCTATAATCCTTTGTAGGCATCTGTTAACGGACGACTGGAGTCTTTGTTGTCATTCTCCATGTCTCCGCTCCATACAGCAACACCGACTTGACACTTGTCTCCATACAGCAACACCGACTTGACACTTGTCTCCATACAGCAACACCGACTTGACACTTGTCTCCATACAGCAACACCGACTTGACACTTGTCTCCATACAGCAACACCGACTTGACACTTGTCTCCATACAGCAACACCGACTTGACACTTGTCTCCATACAGCAACACCGACTTGACACTTGTCTCCATACAGCAACACCGACTTGACACTTGCGTTGAATATTCTAATTTTGGTGTGAATCTTGATATCTCTGGATCTCCATTTATTGTTTAGTGTCAGGAATGCCCCTCTTGCCTTTCCAATTCTGATCCTTACATGTGTACCTCCTGACGTGTCTATCGTACTACCTAATTAGGTAACGATATCGACTTCCTGCAACTGCTCTCCCTACAGCATGGTTGATTCTTCGCTGATAGTGTTGAGTTTAAGGACTTTGGTTTTTCTTTTCATGTTGATATCTAGTCCTAATATGGCTCATTGTCCATTCACTCTATCAAGTTTCTCTGACATTTGATTATGGCTGTGTGACAAAAGTTCCAGACCATCTTTACAGTCCAGGTCCTCCATTAGTGTACACTGAATACAAGTTCTTATCCCCTTGGTTGATGTCTTCATTATCCATTCTACAGCCAACAATAGCAGAGAATGTGTCTGCACCCAGAAGCTGTCGGTCAGTGTTCCTTCATGTACCACTCTACTAACTGTGTCTTCACACATATTCTGGATGATGGTTGTGTAATTCTCTGGTATCACAAAGGGCTTCAACAGTTGCCATATAGTACTTCGATCCCGACTGTCAAAAGTCATTTCATATTTTATGAAGTTTGCGTATAGGGATGACTTCCAGTCCCTATGGATTACTACCAGTCCCTATGGATTACTTCCAGTCCCTAGGGATGACTTCCAGTCCCTAGGGATGACTTCCAGTCCCTAGTGATGACTTCCAGTCCCTAGGGATTACTTTCAGTTCCTAGGGATGACTTCCAGTCCCTAGGAATGACTTCCAGTCCCTAGGGAGGACTTCCAGTCCCTATGGATTACTTCCAGTCCCTAGGGATGACTTCCAGTCCCTAGGGATTACTTTCAGTCCCTAGTGATGACTTCCAGTCCCTAGGGATTACTTTCAGTCCCTAGGGATGACTTCCAGTCAATGGTTTGTTTGTAGCAGAGTCCAGGTTTTCACTGGGGTTATTCTATCTTACCATATATTACTATGTTACCATATGTATCCACATCATTCATGACCACACACAGCAAATAACATAGCACGCAGCAGGTGGCAGATTCATTACATCATATTCATACAACAACTGTTAAAGTGAGTGCAATGTGATTACAAACAAGAAATACATCGTAACTAAATACGTACGTGGAGTTTATAAGCCTAAGCTATTGAATATTGTTCCGAACTACCCCAACCCAGTTTTAGCTGCACACTCCCCTCCCCTTTTCTGCACCCTCAACACACTCTCTAAAACTCGTCCTCATGTTTGTATTCTGGGCATTCACTCACACTCAGATCACCTCAGGAGGGTGATCTTGACATAATACATTCAATCTTTTCAACGTATACTCACATGTGATCACACACTCAATCGATCTGCTTATACACACACTCTGGAACATACATCGTTACCGTAGTGTCATTCACACACACATCCAGATCTCTCCTAGGCAGTCTGTACACTCGTGTAACCATTCAGGACTTACATCGTTCACAAGGTGTCCTGCACGTACAACACAGATTCGGATCTCTACATGACACAGGACGCCCATAACACACCTTACAGGACGACCGGTCAAGACTCAAAGGCGTATGCTGGTTCAGCAACCCTGTAATCCATTCTATCTCACTAACATTCGTCAAACAGCCTATCAATCGTTCTTCTATAATGTCGGCGAGCTAAACAGACCCCAAGCTAAATTCTCTCTTTCTCTCTCTCTCTCTCTCTCTCTCTCTCTCTCTCCCTCCCTCTCTCTCTCTCCATGGCCAGTCTGCTTGAGTTAAGCTTTGTCTAGTATTATACAGTCTCAAGCAGTATCATAGCTGTCCAATGGCCTCTGTGGAATGTCTGCTCCAGCCATCACCTAGTTTGGATCTATCTCCATTTGGTTGTTATTGGAACGAATAACTCTGAATTCCTGTCATTCAAAATGTCGCAGCAAACTCTGCTGGTCTGTCTGTCACTAATCCCACACTAACCAAATCGTGACCTTGGTACATATTCAGGTACCTTTGTTCTCAGAGTCGCTGACCATATCACCTCTGCCCTAAACGCGCATGCTCCGGCTCGAACTGTTACATGTTCTACTGTGACGGGCAGATTTGTGCACATTCGTCCATCGTAAAATGCTGCCTGTTCCTCTCTGAGATTTTTGTCGCCATTTTTGTAAAATGTTTGTATCTAGAATCTGTTATTAAAACATTCCTTTTAATTGATGCGCTTCTTTTATCCTTGCTGAAACTTCTACTTGTCTGCATTTTTGATTGCCACTGAACGTAAAATCTCTGTTGACGCGACGATTACAAGATTACAGCCATTTATTGCTCAGGCATGTATTAAATGATATAGAACAGAAAGAAATGTGTCGTAAATATAGAGACGATAGTTCGATGAATTCAACGATAAAAGATATTGTGCTGTCTCTACTGGCAGGTTGAAGGAATACTTCACTCAGGTGTGCAATTATTGCGCGAATGTCTGGTTAAACTCGTGACGTGGAGTTTGGCGTGATGTGGGAGATGTTGTCTTATCGTAAATTATATCGGTGAACAAGATCAATCGAACGGGGTCTTGGGCAGCCATCCCCACATACCGGGCTCGACATAACTTCCTGTCCAGTTTGGCTGGGCATGTCAGGGATTTTTCTCGGTACGATCACGTCTCCACGTACAGAAATGGTTGACAAAACTACTGTACCGCAGAACTGCAACAGTGGAACACATTACAAACATGTACACACACGCAACCATAGACTGGAACATACGTCCTGATATCGTCCACAGGACTACGTCCTGGGATGGACAAGGGCGTGCCGTGGCCAGTCAATATATCTTCAGTTCACTTGTGTCTCTAGACGTCATGGGTGAGGTGTGACCGCCTTTGTTTCATATTTCTTGGCAGGCGAAAATCCGCTCGTGATTTGCCAGGTCAATTCCAATACCTGTTACCAGTTGTGAAGTTGATAGCCCATCCCTTGAAATATACGATCGCGAATTTTGGGGACTGAAAGCGTAAATTATAACGAGGTAGATCCGCAGTCTCAGGCGCCATCTATGCAGCTCCACTAGCCACATAATCCTCTTCTTCTCCTTCTTCTTCTTCTTCTTTTTCTTCTCCTTCTCCAGTCAACTGAGGCTATACTTTTACCCCGTGAGGTTCACGAAGGAGAATGTGCATTCCAGGTTCAAGCCGGTTTCCCACAGCTTCTCGATCATGGTCTCTCCCGCGTGATAGACTGCCTCTCTTTGACCTGCATAAATGGGAGTCCTACAGGATCAATTCTGGTGTATGATTTCATGCTCCACAATCGCAGGTGGCAGTGTCTCTGGGACCCATTCTGTGGAAGTGGGCCTTGGGTCTACAGTGAGAACTTTAAAGAAAAAGAAATCACCCGGAAAAGATGGGGTAACAAACGAAATACTGATGGGGCTGGGCCAAACAGCAAGGAGAAAGTTATTATCAGTCCTGAACCAAAGCTGGAAAAGGGGTATTGTACTTCAGGCATGGAAAGATACAGTACTTGTACCAGTACCAAAGAAAGGAAAAGATAAAACAGATCCAAATGGATACAGGCTTATCAGTCTACTGAGCTGTGTAGGCAAACTGATGGAGCGTATGATAAACACCAGACTAATGTGGCATCTGGAAGAAAAACACATACTAATTCCACAGCAAGCAGGCTTTAGACAGCACAGATCCACTGAGGATCAGATCACCCTCATAGCCCAGGAAATAGAGGATGCTTACCAGGAGTAAAAACACACAGTAGCGGGTTGGGTGGATCTAGAAAAGGCATTTGACAAAGTCTGGAAAGAGGGACTTAAAGTCAAGCTACGAAGAAGTGAAGTTTGTGGGAAAATGTATAGATGGATCAGCCACTACCTCAAAAACAGAACAGCCAGAGTTCAAGTACAAGGGTAGATGAGCAAAAATGGGACACTTGAGCAGGGAGTGCCTCAAGGGGAAGTACTGTCACCCACACTCTTCCTGGTGTATATAAATAACAAAACAGAGATAAACCAAGAAGAGTCCACAGCTCAATTTTTTGCAGACGATCTGGCTATGTGGACATTTGAAAAGAATCTCACCATAGCAATCAATCGGATTCAGCAGGCCCTAACATCGCTGGAAGAGTGGGCGAACTCATGGCTGGTCAAAATAAATGAGGAAAAAACAACATGCACGATATTCTCGCTTTCAAACATACCCCAAAACACCAAAATAGGTCTTAACGGCAAATACCTCCAGCCAAACGACAACCCAAGCTACCTGGGAGTCACATTTGATCGGCGCATGACATGGAAAAGTCAGATCGAGAGAAACCTCGCCTCTTCTCGCCTCCACCTCGCCTTACCTCGCCTCGCCCCGCCTCGCCTCATCTCGACTCGTCTCGTCGTTCCCGTCACAATAGGATGTTGTAGGAGCATCTCATCTCGCCTCCACCTCGCCCCACCTCGCCTCACCTCTTCTCGCCTCCACCTCGCCCCGCCTCGCCTCTTCTCGCCTCACTTCGACTCGTCTCGTCGTTCCTGTCACAATATGATGTTGTAGGAACATCTCATGTCGCTGCAGCATTTTGAATCAGATGACGCCAATTCTGTCTGTACAACGTCGCATAATTCAGCATTCAATAGTCAACTGTTCACATGTCAGCATTCACTGGTCAACTGTTCACATGTCAGCATTCACTAGTCAACTGTTCACATGTCAGCATTCACTAGTCAACTGTTCACATGTCAGCATTCACTGGTCAACTGTTCACATGTCAGCATTCACTGGTCAACTGTTCATATGTCAGCATTCACTGGTCAACTGTTCACATGTCAGCATTCACTGATCAACTGTTCACATGTCAGCATTCACTGGTCAACTGTTCATATGTCAGCATTCACTGTTCGTGTGAGTTCTAAATGACTAAATAAGCCAATCTGAGCTTGGAATTGTCTGTTGCACTTAGTACAGGGAAATAAGACACCGCCTTCCACCGGGGTTGAAGAAGGGTTGATGTGAGCTGACTTGTGGACTATATAGCCTCATATATTCTTGTCTCCTCCTGTCTCTGAACACCCTCAGCAATAGTGCTGCGCCAGTCTGTGAGGTTGGTGGCGATTCCTTCCCAGTCAACATTGTTAATACCGCACTGGATCAGAGATATCTTTAGTGTGTCCTTGTACCTTTTCCGCTGCCCACCGCTTGCTCTCTCGTCATTTTGGAGTTTACCATGGAGGAGCTCTTTTGGTAGACGGTGATACGACATGGCCAGCCCATCTCAGCTGTGCTGCACATTCCAAGGTGTGTATACTTGTCATGTCCGACCGTGCTAACACATCTGTATTTGGCACCATGTGCTGCCATCTAATCCTCATCAGTTTCCGCTGGAAGTCCATGTGGAAGTGGTTTAATTTCTCGACATGGCGACTATAGGCGGTGCAGGTCTCAATGAGGAGCGAATGTACTTTAGAGAGATATGACATTGCGATGCTTGACAGATTGTGCCATCAAGGGAGGGGCCAATGGACTTTGGGGAGCTATGACATTGCGATGCTTGACAGATTGTGCCATCAAGGGAGGGGCCAATGGACTTTGGGTAGCTATGACATTGCGATGCTTGACAGATTGTGCCATTAAGGCAGGAGCCAGTGGATATGTGGGGCGGGGGGGGGGGAATTACAGTGCCCAGCTTGACAGATTGTGCCATCAAGGGAGGGGCCAGTGGATATGTGGGAGGGGGGGGGGGGATTACAGTGCCCAGCTTCACAGATTGTACCACCAAAACAGAATCCAGAAGGCATTGGAGAACCATCGCTGGAGAATCAGTTTATGGATATGAACTGAAGCACTTCTTGATTTTCAGAAAATTGATTTGACAGATTCTCAATTATTTTTACATTTGTGTTGATCTGCTGAAAGTTTGTGGATGGTATTCATGTTTGTTTGTTTATTTTGGTCAACCTCCCTGAGCAATTATCTCTTTTAGATTCTAGATTAACAGGGCTGGGGAAGAGAGGAACGGGAAATGGTCCTAGGGTTTTCCTTCCACCCCAGTCAGACCCCAACCTGGTGTCTGAATCCTTTCCGATGAGACTGGTTGGGCGGGGGGAAGGGGGGTTCATGTTGCATTTGACTGTTGTTGTTGTTGCTGCTGCATTCTAAACAGGACGACTAGACTGATCTTCATCAGCAAATTTTGAGTGTTCTTGAGAAAATATGTCGGCCCAGTTATACACTGCTTTACGTGACCAACACTTCTCACCATAATCAGGAAACATTTCTTTAGGAATATTTTTTTACAGAAAGTTCTAGAAAGACCACCCATCTTCTCTGGACACCTTCAGTCGCCAACTTGATTATATCCAAATAAAACGGCGATTACCCCGATGCTATTGGCAGCTACACAGAGCGTGTGTAGTAAGGCTATTTGTGATGACCGTACGTGATTTCTCTGGCCTCGTATGTTGGACACCAGTGTAGCAAACGCTCAGCAGCCATTTTGTTGGTGATTCAGACATATTCATCGAGATTTTCACTCCCGAGTTTGTTGAACAGATAGTGCCCCATCCTGCTGTGGGGCTGGTTCCATTATATATTGAACAAATAGTGCCTCAGTCTGTTGTGGGGCTGGTTCCATGGTTTGTTGAACAGATAGTGCCTCAGTCTGTTGTGGGGCTGGTTCCATGGTTTGTTGAACAGATAGTGCCCCATCCTGCTGTGGGGCTGGTTCCATTATATATTGAACAAATAGTGCCTCAGTCTGTTGTGGGGCTGGTTCCATGGTTTGTTGAACAGATAGTGCCTCAGTCTGTTGTGGGGCTGGTTCCATGGTTTGTTGAACAGATAGTGCCCCAGTCTGTTGTGGGGCTGGTTCCATGGTTTTTCGAACAGATAGTGCCCCAGTCTGTTGTGGGGCTGGTTCCATGGTTTGTTGAACAGATAGTGCCCCAGTCTGTTGTGGGGCTGGTTCCGTGGTTTGTTGAACAGATAGTGCCCCAGTCTGGTGTGGGGCTGGTTCCATGGTTTGTTGAACAGATAGTGCCCCAGTCTGTTGTGGGGCTGGTTCCATGGTTTGTTGAACAGATAGTGCCCCAGTCTGTTGTGGGGCTGGTTCCATGCTTTGTTGAACAGATAGTGCCTCAGTCTGTTGTGGGGCTGGTTCCATGGTTTGTTGAACACATAGTGCCCCAGTCTGTTATGGGGCTGGTTCCATGGTTTGTCGAACAGATAGTGCCACAGTCTGTTGTGGGGCTGGTTCCATGGTTTGTTGAACAGATAGTGCCCCAGTCTGGTGTGGGGCTAGATACCTGGTCACTCAAATACACCTGTCAATGACAAGGCTGACTGACTGGCTAAGAAGGGATCAAGCCAAGAAGAACAATACACACCTATAACCCTACAGACAGTCAAACAACTTCTGAAGACTGCGAACAAAGAGGCCTGACTGAATAGATAGGCAATGACGAATACAGGAAGAGAAATCTCCAAACACATGACTATCGTATAGACAACATCAACCTCCTGAACAGGAGAGACCATTTTCCGACTTAGCACTCAGCACATACAACTTCAAAAGTCACTTGAACAGAATCCAATCAGAACATCTTTTTGCTGTGCACACATCCCTATAAAACTATTGAACATAATCTTTTTTCCGGCTGTGCACACATGCCTATAAAACTATTGAACATCATCTTTTTGCCGGCTGTGCACACATGCCTATAAAACTATTGAACATCATCTTTTTGCCGTCTGTGCACACATCTCTAAAAAACTATTGAACATCATCTTTTTGCCGGCTGTGCACACATCCCTATAAAACTATTGAACATCATCTTTTTGCCGGCTGTGCACACATCTCTATAAAACTACTGAACATCATCTTTTTTGCCGGCTGTGCACACATCCCTATAAAACTATTGAACATCATCTTTTTTGCCGGCTGTGCACACATCCCTATAAAACTATTGAACATCATCTTTTTACCGGATGTGCACACATCCCTATAAAACTATTGAACATAATCTTTTTTCCGGCTGTGCACACATGCCTATAAAACTATTGAACATCATCTTTTTGCCGTCTGTGCACACATCCCTATAAAACTATTGAACATCATCTTTTTGCCGGCTGTGCACACATCTCTAAAAAACTATTGAACATCATCTTTTTGCCGGCTGTGCACACATCCCTATAAAACTATTGAACATCATCTTTTTGCCGGCTGTGCACACATCTCTATAAAACTACTGAACATCATCTTTTTTGCCGGCTGTGCACACATCCCTATAAAACTATTGAACATCATCTTTTTTGCCGGCTGTGCACACATCCCTATAAAACTATTGAACATCATCTTTTCACCGGATGTGCACACATCCCTATAAAACTATTGAACATCATCTTTTTGCCGGCTGTGCACACATCCCTATAAAACTATTGAACATCATCTTTTTGCCGGCTGTGCACACATCCGTATAAAACTATTGAACATCATCTTTTTGCCGGCTGTGCACATATCCCTATAAAACTATTGAACATCATCTTTTTGCCGGCTGTGCACACATCCCTATAAAACTATTGAACATCATCTTTTTGCCGGCTGTGCACACATCCCTATAAAACTATTGAACATCGTCTTTTTGAATGTCCGGCGCTTGCAGATGTTAGGAAAGAGCTTCTTCCTCCGAGTCCAGACAAATGGCACACTTTGAACTGAACTAAACAACAGCTTACAAACACTTGCAGATAACACTATTTGGCATTGGGCCAAAGGACAGGAGCTCATAGGCCGCTGGATCAATAACCAACCAACCAATCAACCAACCAACCATATTCTGATATGTTGAGCTGGTAATGTGCATCATTTGGTTGCTGACCTGTGTCCTGTGCTTCCCACGTGTTCCTGTATCTCCACCTGGTCAACATCTTGCCTTCTTCATACATTTTACCTGTATCAGGCTGAGGTAGCCTTCCACTTCTCTTGACAACCTGTGTTTCTTGATTACCAAAAATATTGTAATGAGATGGGATCCACCGTATCACAACTTTTCTTGAATCTGTGCTATCGTGGATCAAGTGTCACTGAGTTCCTGTAGGTCGGTTTTGTTCTGACTCCTTGATGTAGTAACATCTCTCTCGATGTGTCTGTAAAGAGTTCTTGTCTCTCTGCTTTCGTCTGTCCATTATCATTTCTGTACTATACAAATACTTTAGAGAGAGAGAGAGAGAGAGAGAGAGAGAGAGAGAGAGAGAGAGAGAGAGAGAGAAAGGATGAGAGAGAGACTGAGAGAGAAAATGAAAGAGAGACAGAGATTGAGAAAGAGAGTGAGACCGAGAGAAGGGGACAGAGAGTGAGAGAGTCAGAGAGAGTCAGAGATAGGGAGAGAGTGAGAGTGAGAAAGAATGAGAATGTGAGAGAGACAGAAAATGAGAGAGAGAGAGAGGTAGAGAGACTGAGAGTGTGAGGGAGGGAGAGAGTGAGACAGTGAGAGAGAGAGTGAGAGTCAGTGAAAGAGAGAATGAGAGAGTGACTGACAGAGGGAGAGAGAGAATGAGAAAGCGACAGAGTGAGAAAAAGTGAGAGAGACAGTGGGAGAGAGAGTGAGTGAAAGAGTGAGATATAGTGAGGGATGAGATAGAGAGAGAGAGAGAGGGAGAGGGAAAAAAGGCGATGACGTGACAAAAGCGTTGAGAACAATAAAGACTGAAAGATAAAATGAATGAAATACAGATAACTAATTTGAAACATGACAACAGATACATTAATCATGTCTGACGAGAAAGGGAGAAATCACATGCCCGTTTGTATTTGCTAAATAGATCATCCCGACTCTTTCTCTCTCTCTGACTCCATACAAGCGAACGAAAAAAGGTCGGTTTATAAGATTAAGGTGGAAAGGATGCCGCTTGTAATAAATTAGACTTCAATCGTGCAGGGATTCCCAAACTTCGTTAAACCTTGGACTCATCCAGAATCACAGAATACCCTCGTAGTTTATGTTTCTAAACTTTCTGAACGTCCGTCGTAGTTTATGTTCCTGAAGTTTCTGAACATCCCTTGCAGTTTATGCTCCTGAACTTTCTGAACATTCCTGGTAGTTTATGTTCCTGAACTTTCTGAACATCGCTGGTAGTTTATGCTCCTAAATTTTCTGTACATCCCTTGCAGTTTATGTTCCTGAACTTTCTGAACACCCCTCCTGTAGTTTATGTTCCTGAACTTTCTGAACATCCCTTACAGTTTATGCTCCTGAACTTTCTGAACACTCCTCCTGTAGTTTATGCTCCTGAACTTTCTTAACATCCTTACAGTTTATGTTCCTGAACTTTCTGAACATCCCTGGTAGTTTATGTTCCTGAACGTTCTGAACATCGCTGGTAGTTTATGTTCCTAAATTTTCTGTTCATACCTTGCAGTTTATGTTCCTGAACTTTCTGAACACCCTTCCTGTAGTTACTGTTCCTGAAGTTTCTGAACATCCCTTGCAGTTTATGCTCCTGAACTTTCTTAACATCCTTACAGTTTATGTTCCTGAACTTTCTGAACATCCCTGGTAGTTTATATTCCTGAACTTTCTGAACATCCCTGGTAGTTTATGTTCCTGAACTTTCTGAACGTCGCTGGTAGTTTATGTTCCTAAATTTTCTGTACATCCCTTGCAGTTTATGTTCCTGAACTTTCTGAACACCCTTCCTGTAGTTTATGTTCCTGAACTTTCTGAACATCCCTTGCAGTTTATGCTCCTGAACTTTCTGAACATCCTTGGTAGTTTATGTTCCTGAACTTTCTGAACACCCCTCCTGTAGTTTATGCTCCTGAACTTTCTTAACATCCTTACAGTTTATGTTCCTGAACTTTCTGAACATCCCTGGTAGTTCATGTTCCTGAACTTTCTGAACATCCCTGGTAGTTCATGTTCCTGAACTTTCTGAACATCCCTGGTAGTTCATGCTCCTGAACTGTCTGAACATCCCTGGTAGTTCATGTTCCTGAACTTTCTGAACACCCCTGGTAGTTCATGCTCCTGAACGGAGAACTGGTTATTTGGATTCACATTCGGATCTTGCATCTTCTAATGTCCGGTGACGCAATGCCAGCGACTGTATGGTAAACCTTTACGTTAGGCGCCTGACTTAGGCTCCTTGTCTTAATACGTGTCGTCTCATTTATCGCCTTTTTGACTTTTTTCGTATGCGAAGACTTCCCCCACAAGGGTGTAGCGTATTCTACCACGGAGAGTTAACATCAGTTGTTAAAAAATGAATAACAAAAGTGGGCAACTCGTTCTAATAAGGATCAAAAGAAAGAAGATTTTTTGTCCAGAGGAATATTCTTGTGTAAGTTGGCGTGAATGGTTCACGCTTTTCAATGATCAGAAGATGAAAGCCGAAACAATAAGTTGAGAAAGAGAAAGAGAGAGAGAGAGAGCGAGCGAGAGAGAGAGAGAGAAGAATATAAGGAGACAGAGAGAAAAAGAGAGAGGAAGATGGATAGAGGCAAAGAAAAATAGAGTAAGAGGAACATAAGGGGACAGAGAGAGAGAGAAAGAGAGAAAGGAAGAGATAGAGAAAGAGAGAGAAAGATACGGAGACAGAGAGAAAGAAAGAGTGTAAGAGACAGGAAGAGCGATAGAGCAAGACAGGGAGGAAGATAATGAGAGAGAAAGAGAGATAGAGGCAAAGAGAGAGATAAAAAACCTAATAGAGAAAAAAAAGAGATTAAGAGATGGAGAAAAATAGATATAGAGAGATATAGATTTATACAGTGGGATATATATATATATAGGGAGAAAGATTCATGGAGAAAGAGAGAGATAGCGAGATAGATTGTGAGGGAGAAAGAGTGATCTAGACAGACAGCGTGATAGTGAAAGAGAGATATACAAAGAGAGAAAAACAAAAGGAGAAAGAGATATATACATAGAGAGACAAAGAGAGATAAATAGAGAAAGGGGGAGAGAGAGAGGAAGAAATAAAGAGAGCGATTTAGAGCCAGATAAAGAGAACAAAGAAAGAAAATGAGAGAGGGAGAAAGGAAGAGAATGAGAGAGTGACACAGAGCGAAGGCTAGGCAGAAAGAACGAGATGGAAAAAGAGAAAGAAACGGAAGGAAAGAGAGATAAAGAGAGAATGAGAGAGAGAAAGATAGAGAATGAGAGGGGAAAAGATTGAGGAAGAGAAAAAGAGGGAGAAATAGAGAGAATGAGAGTGTGATATAGAGCGAAAGCTAGGCAGAAAGAACTATACGGAGAAAGAGAAAGAAAGAGAGGGAGCAAGAGAGAGAGAGAGAGAGAAAGAGAGGGCGAAAGAGAGAGAATGAGAGGAGGAGGAAGAAATAGAGAATGAGAGAGTGCCACAGAGCGAAAGCTAGGCAGAAAGATCGAGAAAGAGAAAGATATATAGAGATAAAGAGAGACAGAAAGAGCAAGAAAAAGATATATATTAAAGAGAAAGGGATAGAAAGAGATGAACAGAGAGACAGAAAGAGAAAGAGAGAATGAGAGATATATGATGCAAATATATATATATATATATATATATAAATGGAGAGATAGAGATGGATAAATATAAAGAGAAATTTGACAAGTGTTCAGAAGAAGAATGGGAGTGCAGACAAAAAAAAAACAAAGAAAATGAGGAAAGGAAAACAAAATTGAAGATTTGGCACCAGACAAATGGATGACACTGAACGAGAGAGGGAGAAGACTGCTCTTAATGATTCGCCATTTTGTCTTTGCCATTGTAAATCACTCGCTAACCGTCTTGACTGAGGCTGGCTGGAATCTGGCCGTTGTTGGGGCTGGGCTGGAAGGGTGCCGCTGGTAATCAATTGCTCTTTGTCTGGACAGTGATTCCCAGACTGTTGAAGATATCATTCCTTTAGAAGTGTAAATTATACCAGCCGTATTCAAATGAAACCGGACCAAACTGCAGCAGATGAACATACGTACGATGCGCATGATGACGTCACTTCTGTTGTAAACAGCACATACCAACCGTCAAGTTTGTAAAATTTCATTATCCTCCAATTCATAGTTTCCTCAGCAGACCGTGCACTATGCACTGCCCACATTCTGCGATGAATGTCAAATGGTCGACATCCTTCTGCTGTTAGAAGCTGAATCCCCGTTCGCTGATCAACTCTAGGCGGATTCCGAATCACACACGCCATGTTTTCAACGGTCTGCTGAGGAGACTATGAGACGGAGGATAATGACATTTTGCAAAATTTCACACCATATATGACGTCATCATGCGCATCGTGCATATGTTCCTTGTTGCAGTTTGGTCCGGTTTCACTTGAACACGCTTCGTAGATAATTTCCCCAAAAGCGTGAGTCCACAATATGTTTAATCTGCGCTTTAGAATACTTGGGATAGGTACAGGGCTGTTGCTGTTGTTGTTTCTGTTACTTGTGATGTTGTTTCGTGGAAATCCCAACATCCAGTTTTGTAACGGAGATTGAGGCCGAAAGGAGCAATGTTAGTCAGGGCCAGACATAGCATACTGATCTGACAATGTTAGTCAAGGTCAGGCATAGCATACTGATCGGACAATGTTAGTCAGGGTCAGGCACTGATCGGACAATGTTAGTCAGGGCCAGACATAGCATACTGATCTGACAATGTTAGTCAAGGTCAGGCACTGATCGGACAATGTTAGTCAGGGCCAGGCATAGCCTACTGATCGGACAATGTTAGTCAGGGCCAGGCATAACATACTGATCGGACAATGTTAGTCAGAGCCAGGCATAGCATACTGATCGGACAATGTTAGTCAAGGTCAGGCACTGATCGGACAATGTTAGTCAGGGCCAGGCATAGCATATTGATCGGACAATGTTAGTCAGGGTCAGGCACTGATCGGACAATGTTAGTCAGGGTCAGGCATAGCATACTGATCGGACAATGTTAGTCAGGGCCAGACATAGGATACTGATCGGATAATGTTAGTCAGGGTCAGGCACTGATCGGACAATGTTAGTCAGGGTCAAGCACTGATCGGACAATGTTAGTCAGGGTCAGGCACTGATCGGACAATGTTAGTCAGGGCCAGGCATAGGATACTGATCAGACAATGTTAGTCAGGGCCAGGCACTGATCGGACAATATTAGTCAGGGCCAGGCATAGCATACTGATTGGACAATGTTAGTCAGGGCCAGGCATAGGATACTGATCGGACAATGTTAGTCAGGGTCAGGCACTGATCGGACAATGTTAGTCAGGGTCAGGCACTGATCGGACAATGTTAGTCAGGGTAAGGCACTGATCGGACAATGTTAGTCAGGGCCAGGCATAGGATACTGATCGGACAATGTTAGTCAGGGCCAGGCATAGGATACTGATCGGACAATGTTAGTCAGGGTCAGGCACTGATCGGACAATGTTAGTCAGGGTCAGGCACTGATCGGACAATGTTAGTCAGGGTCAGGCACTGATCGGACAATGTTAGTCAGGGTCAGGCATAGGATACTGATCGGACAATGTTAGTCAGGGCCAGGCATAGGATACTGATCGGACAATGTTAGTCAGGGTCAGGCACCCCAACTCATTTCTACGCATTTCTTCCTGGAAACATGCTGTAGCACGACATTTTGACTAACGAGGAGGGGAATCGATCTCCTCAGTGGTGAGTGATACACAGATGAAGCCAAGCATAGCCCAACATACGGTAGGGCCCGCTCCATTTCATCAGCACGCTCAGGATGTGAGGAATGCTACTGCAACCTGTCACATAATTGCCTTTTCTGTACACAGAAAACAATAAACATTGTGGTCATTCAATAATAACAACAACAACACCTGGCCTGGCAATCCAGGGGTTTGCAAAAATGAAAGCGTTGTCCTCCTGGATAAATGGGGAACATACTTAACTTAACGTCTCTATACTGGTTTAGAAGGCTCTTCGGAGTCTGTATACTTAACTTAACGTCTTTATACTGGTTTATTAGGCTCTACGGAGTCTGTATACTTAACTTAACTTAACGTCTTTATACTGGTTTATAAGGCTCTACGGAATCTGTATACTTAACTTAACTTAACGTCTTTATACTGGTTTATTAGGCTCTACGGAGTCTGTATACTTAACTGAACGTCTTTATACTGGTTTATTAGGCTCTACGGAGTCTGTATACTTAACTGAACGTCTTTATACTGGTTTAGAAGGCTCTACGGAGTCTGTATACTTAACTTAACGTCTTTATACTGGTTTAGAAGGCTTTGCGGAGTCTGTATACTTAACTTAACGTCTTTATACTGGTTTAGAAGGCTTTACTGAGTCTGTATACTTAACTTAACGTCTTTATACTGGTTTAGAAGGCTCTACGGAGTCTGTATACTTAACTGAACTTCTTTATACTGGTTTAGAAGGCTCTACGGAGCCTGTATACTTAACTTAACTTAACGTCTTTATACTGGTTTAGAAGGCTTTGCGGAGTCTGTATATTTAACTTAACTAAACGTCTTTATACTTTTTTAGAAGGCTCTACGGAGTCTGTATACTTAACTTAACTTAACGTCTTTATACTGGTTTAAAAAGCTCTGCGGAGTCTGTAAACTTAACTTAACTTAACGTCTTTATACTTGTTTACAAGGCTTTACTGAGTCGGTATACTTAACTTAACGTCTTTATACTGGTTTAGAAGGCTCTGCGGAGTCTGTATTCTTAACTTAACGTCTTTATACTGGTTTAGAAGGCTTTACGTATTCTGTATTATTAACTTTACGTCTTCATACTGGTTTAGACGGCTTTACGGAGTCTGTATTCTTAACTTAACGTCTTTATACTGGTTTATAAGACGTTACGGAGTCTGTATACTTAACTTAACGTCTTTATACTGGTTTAGAAAGCTCTGCGGAGTCTGTATGCTTAACTTAACTTAGAAGACTATGTGGAGTCTGTAAACAACCAGTTTAATTTAGTTTTCCTTGCTCTAAAATCTATGCGCATCCAATCTATTCTTGAATGCATAAATTATTCCCGTCTCCACTAGTTCCTGTGGCAATACATTCCAAGCATTCACCACCCTCTTTACTAAATAACAAATTCCTGATATCGAATCTGGACCTTTCGTTAATTAATTTGTATCTGTGACCCTTGTTCTCGTTGGTGGCTGTATTTTGAAAAAACTTGTTTTAATCTAGTTGATTGTTTTTGTTCAATGTTATCAACCTGTTTTAAGTCACTTCGAATTCTTTTCTCACTGTATGCCGGTTTTCTCGAGTCTTTCCTCATAACTGTAATTCTGGAATCCCACTAGCAGTTTTGTTGCTTTTTTTTGGTATTCTTTCCAGCATGTTTATATCTCCTATACGTTAAGGACTCCACACCTGTACACAGTACTCCAATATAGGTCTAACTAATACTTTCTATAGTTTGACAATCAATGTCCTTGCTCTTGTGTGTAATATTTCTTTTTCTCATACCTAACATTCAATTTGCATTTTTCACTGCTACTTTCTTTGCATAAACTCGAGACGTATGGCAGGAACTGGTTTGACAAACTGCAATAGCGGTGCCTCAACGACCTTCTAGGTTACGGGACTGATGATGATGACTGCTACCTGGACTTGCTAACTCACCTTACCTGTATGATCTATTTTAACACCTAGGTTCCTTTTTCTTTCTATCTTTCTAATATTATTCACTCCCATTCTGTAATTATTTTCCAAATTAGATCTATCCATGGGGATGACTGTACATGTATCTACATTGAACTCCATTTGTCAGTTCTCAGACCATTCTCGAATTTTATCTAAATCCGACCTTCTACTTCAGATGAGATACTACTGCAAAGATTTGTGTCATCTCCGAAATTTTGCAATCATGGATTCGATTTCATTGTCCAAATCGTTTATGTATATCAAGAACAAAATTGTTTCGATGACTGTCCAAGGACGGGGTGCAGGGCATCCATCTCCATCTCGTCCGCTGTCGGTTGTAGATGTATGGTCGCCAGATGGACCCCCTCCCTCCCCCACCCCTCCCCCCTACCCCTTCCTTCTCGTCTATCTAAGGTCAGTCATGCGGCCCACATGAACGGTCCATCTGCTTTAGGTATTGATGCAGAGTGGACGACACATCCTGGAACTGTTTTGTCGCGTATGACATTATTTTGAACATTATCTTTTAATGGATATATTTAGTACTCTTCTTTCTGTTGCTCTTTCAGTAAAACTGAGCTTCTCTGCGTCTTACACACGACGACCCGAAACCTCACACCCGTACACCATTCCTGGAGTAACCATCCTACTGAAGGTGTCAGATATCTCCTTGTCGTCTGCTGGAGTAACCATCCTACTGAAGGTGTCAGCAATCTCCTTGTCGTCTGCTGGAGTAACAGCCCATCACACAGCCCATCTCACAGCCCATCTCACACAGCCCATCTCACAGCCCATCTCACACAGCCCATCTCTCAGCCCATCTCACAGCTCATCTCACACAGCCCCACACATCCCATCTCACAGCCTATCTCACACAGCCCATCTCACACAGCCCATCTCACACAACCCATCTCGCACAGCCCATCTCACACAGCCCATCTCACAGCCCATCTCACACAGCCCATCTCATAACCCATCTCACACAGCTCATCTCACAGCCCATCTCACACAGCCCATCTCACACAGCCCATCTCACAGCCCATCTCACACAGCCCATCTCACAGCCCATCTCACACAGCCCATCTCACACAGCCCATCTCACAACCCATCTCACACAGCCCATCTCACACAGCCCATCTTACAGCCCATCTCACACAGCCCATCTTACAGCCCATCTCACACAGCCCATCTCACACAGCCCATCTCACACATCCCATCTCACACAGCCCATCTCACAACCCATCTCACACAGCCCATCTCACACAGCCCATCTTACAGCCCATCTCACACAGCCCATCTTACAGCCCATCTCACAGCCCATCTCACACAGCTCATCTGACACAGCCCATCTAACAGCCCATCTCGCAGCCCATCTAACAGCCCATCTCACAGCCCATCTCACATAACCCATCTCACACAGCCCATCTCACAGCCCATCTTACATCCCATCTAACAGCACATCTCACACAGCCCCACACATCCCATCTCACAGCCTATCTCACACAGCCCATCTCATACAACCCATCTCACACAACCCATCTCGCACAGCCCATCTCACACAGCCCATCTCACACAGCCCATCTCACACAGCCCATCTCACACAGCCCATCTAACAGCCCATCTAACAGCCCATCTCGCAGCCCATCTCACACAGCCCATCTCGCAGCCCATCTCACACAGCCCATCTAACAGCCCATCTCCCAGCCCATCTCACACAGCCCATCTCACACAGCCCATCTCACAGCCCATCTCGCAGCCCATCTCACACAGCCCATCTAACAGCCCATCTCACACAGCCCATCTAACAGCCCATCTCACACAGCCCATCTCCCAGCTCTGAATCTCACTCTTATCTGTTTCTAGTAAAGACCAAGATTGACATTGAGAACACAATGTAGTCTCCTTTTTGTTGTTGAAAGAAGTACCGTTACTGTAATGTGTTTCAAAACCTGTGCAATTTTAAGGTGGTCCAATCTGCCGTCATCAGTTCAAACTGGATGTATTGGGCCGGAAGGGCTCGCCTCGGAAGGCCACAACGTCTCAACGACCTTTCCAGGAAGGACGCTGAGGAAGAGATAATAAAATACAAATTAAAAACGACTTACAGATAATAATGAACAAGAATCAACTGAGGCTTGTCTGAATGGAAGCGGCATAGAGCGACACATTAGCACAAAGTCATCGTAACTCTAGACAGGAGATGCAGAGAGTGGCCAGTAGAGCTGCTTGTTAACAGGTTGATAAATATTAACGCCCTGGTTAGTTAATACAGCCGGACTATTTCCATCCGCGCCTGCTCCTACACTTGAGATCCGGGTAGCAGAGGTTCAGTTTGATTAGCTTTCAAGAGCTATATTTAGATCACATCTTCTAATAATTCTCATCCAATTTTTCTTCTTCTTTTCTTGTTCTTGTTCTTCTTCTTCTGCTTCTTCTTCTTCTTCTTCTTCTTCTTCTTCTTCTTCTTCTTCTCCTTCTTCTTCTTCCTTCTTCTTGTTCTTGTTCTTCTTCTTCTGCTTCTTCTTCTTCTTCTTCTTCTTCTTCTTCTTCTTCTTCTTCTTCTTCTCCTTCTTATTCTTTTTCTTCTTCCTTCTTCTTGTTCTTGTTCTTGTTCCTTCTTCATCTTCTTCTTCTTCTTCTTTTTCTTCTTCTTCTTTTTCTTCACAATGATCTTCTTCCTCGTATTCTTCTATTTCTTCCTCTTGTTCTTTTTCTTCATGTTCTTGTTTTCCTTCTTCTTCTTTTTATTCTTCTTATTCTTATTCTTATTCTTTTTGTTCTTCTGCCTCTTTTTCTTCCTCAACCCCATCTTCATCAAACTACATTTCTTATTCTGTCATTGCGTTTTTCTTAATCCCGATCTTGACAATCTTCACCATTGTCGTCTTTATTCTCAACTTTCACTTCACCTTATTATTCATTTTCCTCCTCTTTCTGCTCGCCCTCCTCCCTCCTCCTCCACCGTCTGCTCCTCCTCTTCCTCCATCAACTCATTTACGCCTCTTCTCTTCAGTGTATATAATTCGAAGTAATGTTTCCGAAACCTTCGTTAAGCCCCAGATAGCCTGTCAGCCCTTCAACATGCGCCCTCCAAACTTGACATGTACACACCGGCTCTACATTTCGTCACCTGGAAAGTTGTTAGCGGCTGCTCTTCAGGTGTGTCCTGATATCTTCCAGAACTCACCACCTTGCACCTGAGATTGACTTTCTAATGGAGGAGTCTCAAAGTCTCACCTCCATGAGGACCACCATAAAGTCATGTTAATGTGCCAAGGGCTGCATAAAGTCATGTTAATGTGCCAAGGACTGCATAAAGTCATGTTAATGTGCCAAGGGCTGCATAAAGTCATGTTAATGTGCCAAGGGCTGCATAAAGTCATGTAAATGTACAATGGCCACATCAAGCCATCTTAATATGTCAAGGGCTGCAAGAAGTCAAACATTTTTTGAACAAAAGGCCACATAAAGTCATGTTAAAATGCTAAACGCCACATCAAGTCATATTAATGTGCCAAAGGCCGCATTGAGTCATGTCAATTTGTTAAGGGCCATATTTAGTCATGTTAGTGTGCCAAGGACTGCATTGGGTCATGTTAATGTGCCAAGGAGCCGCATTGGGTCATGTTAATGTGGCACAGAGCCGCATTGGGTCATGTTAGTGTGCCAAGGAGCCGTATTGGATCATGTTAATGTGCCAAGGAGCCGCATTGGGTCATGTTAATGTGCTAATGACGAGGTAATGAACCAATAGCAGCCAGTCGGATGCCTTGTACAGTTTACATATGAAAACTATTTCATCTCAAGACTACTCGGCATCTTTGCGACAGGCGGGACAGATGACTGGAGCTCACAGCCGACTAGAGATAGGGGCTCACATTGTTTAGCCTGCAGCGTCATGCATGATCTCACCTTAACTGGAAACCTTGTCCGAATGACGAAGAGGTAGCGCGTGAAGTGGACATGTGGCGGAGACAGAACGCTACATACTTCCATGGTGCAGGTGTTGGTGCACTGATAAAGCGATGGGATAGATGTATCAATGGGATAGATGTATAAATAGGATAGATGTATCAATGGGATAGATGTATCAATGGGATAGATGTATCAATGCTGCTAGAGATTATGTTGAGAAATGAGCGAAACACACATGAATTCAGACATTGCAAAACTGCATGGAGGACCCCGGTCCACCTTTATCAGGACTGTATCTCGCCACTTAACGCAATTTTCAGGGCCTACAACAGAGTAGTGTTATTTATTGTGGCCAATTAGAATCATCACTTTCATAATGTTGAGAAATTTGTTTTGTTTTTTGTTCGCCTTATTTCTCTAATCCTCAAAGCGGTGTGCGTTGCACTGTGGTTTTTATTTTGCGTCTGTCAGCAAAATGCATCCGACTTCAGCATGTATTTTATGTACGGGTCTGCTTCCTCCTGCATTTTCTAAGGGTTTGCTTCTCCGGGGTAATGGTTGGCGCTGTGATAGGGATCGAATCCAGCCCCTTCTATGAGCCGTGCCACTTAACCACTAGCCCACGCCGTCCCCATGTTAAGAAATAATGGACAATGTACTTCTACAGGTCCCAGCTCTCGTATTAGCTGGACGAAGCCGGGTGAAGGGTTTCCTACTTAGCGGGTTAGGTTCGAGCAGCTTAATACTCTTCTGCGTTGCGACAAGCGCTTATGAGCGAGTCCATCTTAATAGACTCAAACACTAGATAAAAGTAGACCCACAGCTTGTGAGACGTCATCTATGCTGCTCTGAAAACACCACCGAACCATGGCCGGTGGATTGCCATGTCACACAGTTAGTCGCCTCTTACAACATGCTCTATATGAGGCAGTGGTGCTATTCTTGTCTTTGTCATACACAGAGACCCCGGCAGACCACTCGAGCAATGTAACTTGTAATTAATGGTTTTCAGTTTCGAATAACTTGTTCCAATTCAAGTGCAGTCTCCGCCAAGAAAGTAGGCTGCAACAGACTTCCAATATCCTCTGTCTCCTGTCCGAGTGAGTGTCGTTGAATAGTCACTCTTCTGTCACTTCTTTTGGATAGATAGATAACGCGAAGGAGAAGGACAATGACAAGAGCATGAAAAAGGACAAAAAAAAGGAAAACAGATAGAAAAAAAAGTTTGCAGATGAGAAGGCCTTGAATGGAAAGTTCAGATTACAATGTCATCCATCCACCTCAATCACAGAGGACGAAGTGCTCAACACAGAGTCAGCAGCAGAAACCAACCAAATAGTGCAGCTACTCGATGGAGAGGGCAAGAAAGCGGGACTAGAACAGCAGAAACCAGCCAAGTGATGCAGCTACTCGATGGAGAGGGCAAGAAAGCGGGACTAGAACAGCAGAAACCAACCAAGTGATGCAGCTACTCGATGGAGAGGGCAAGAAAGCGGGACTAGAACAGCAGAAACCAACCAAGTGATGCAGCTACTCGATGGAGAGGGCAAGAAAGAGGGACTGGAACAGCAGAAACCAGCCAATAGATGCAGCTACTCGATGGAGAGGGCAAGAAAGAGTGTCTGGAGATAAATGTCTCGAAGATCAAAGTGTTGGCTTATCGCTTCGCCACTTGTGATCCAGTCTTTCTTCATGAGGTACGATTAGAGGATGTCAACGAGTAAATTTATCTTGGAAGTCTTCTCAATTTGGAGAATAACCTAGACTCTGAACTGACAAGCCATTGCAGCACTACAGCTATGAAAAACAACTGCGAAGAAAAACGACATTTATGAAAAATGACAGTTTAGAAAAACGACAGCTGTGCCGATAACGCAGTATTGCTCTCTAACAGCGCCAAGGGCCTAGTACAAATAATTACATCAGTCCAGAAACACAGTGAAGTCCAGAATCTCTTCAAAGAAAACAAAGATAATGACAACTGATAAGACAACCTAAAATCGAGATAACTGGCCAAGAGATTGAAAATGTTGCACATTTTGAATATCTGGGATCAATACTGAACAACAATTGAAACTGTATAAAAGAAGTAAGAAGACGACTGACTATAGCAAGGCAGAAGATAAAGAGTATGTAGAACCTATACGGCATAATACCAACAAAGAACTAAAAGTAAAGATGTTAAGAACATGCATTTTTCCTGTGGCAACCTATGGATGTGAAACATGGACGATTACAAAAGCAATAGGAGCGAAGATTTGTTCTTTTGAAACACAGTGTTACAGAAGAGCCTGAAAATACCGTGGGCAAAGAAATAAAGAAAGTAGTCCATCCGGCAAGACCTGATTGTGGAGGAGAATTGGCTCATAAATGACGTAATGACACGAAAACTTAGGTTTTTTTGGACACGTCAAACGATACAAGGACTGGAGAGAGCGGATATGGAAGGTATGGTCACTGGAAAGAGAATCAGGGGCCGACCGATAAGTCGATAGACTCAGGACATCAAGGAGACGCTGGATTTGACCTTGGGACAGGCCGGAAGACTGGCGAAAGATAGCGTTTCCTACAGACAGGCTGTCAGGAGAGCGACCTTCTGCAAAGAACATGCTACATGATGATGATGATGAGAAGGAGGAGGAGGAAGATGAGAATGATGAGGAGGAGGATGAGAATGATGATGATGAGAATGAGGATGATGCTGAGAATGAGGAAGAGGATGAAGATGATGATGAGAATGATGATGATGATGAGAATGAAAAGATGATGATGATGATGATGACAATGATTGTGATGATGAGAATGAGGATGATGATGATGTGAGAATGAGGAAGATGATGATGATGTGAATGATGAGAAAGATGATGATGAGAATGATGATGATGATGAAAATGATGAGGAGAATGAGGAGGATGAGAATGATGAGAATGAGGATGAGGATGAAAATGAGGATGATGACGATGTGAGACTGAGGAAGATGATGATGATGAGAAAGATGATGATGATAAAAATGATGAGGAGAATGAGGATGATGATGAGAATGAGGAAGATGATGATGATGTGAATGATGAGAATGATGATGATGAGAATGATGATGATGATGAGGAGGATGATGATGATGAGAATGATGATGATGATGATGAAAATTAGGATGATGGTGAAAATGAGAATGAGGATGATGATGAGAATGATGATGAGGATAATGATGAGAATGAGGATGAGGATGATAATGAGAATGACGATGATGATGATGAGATTGATGATGAGGATGATGATGAGAATGAGGATGATGATGAGAATGATGATGAGGATAATTATGAGAATGATGATGATGATGATAATTAGGATGATGATGAGAATGAGGATGAGAATGATGATGAGAATGAGGATGATGATGAGAATTAGGATGATGATGAGAATGAGGGTGATGATGAGAATTAGGATGATGATGAGATTGAGGATGATGATGATGATGAGAATTAGGATGATGAAGATGATGATAATTAGGATGAGGATGATGATGAAAATGATGATAAGGTTGATGATGAGAATGATGATGAGAATGATGATGAGAATGAGGATGATGATGAGGATGAGGATGATGATGAGAATGAGGATGATGATGAGAATGATGATGAGAATTAGGATGATGATGATGAGAATTAGGATGATGAAGATGATGATAATTAGGATGATGACATGATGAGGATGATGATGAGAATGAGGATGATGATGATGATGAGAAGGATGATGATGAGAATGAGAATGATGATGATGATGACAAACAACTGCTATGAAATACGACAGTTGTGAGAAAGAATTGCCACCCTTAGAAATGTTTTTTAATACAGTTTTGACCTTCACTAGCATCGCAGTTTTGCCTTAATTGTTTGTGTTCTGTAGCCCACTGGAGTAAGTAATTTACAGGGATTTGGAATAAATACCACATGCCCCTGCAGTTGCTGAGTAGTGTGCACCTAAGATATTATATTGCCTCCGACAGAAAATAGATATGGTTCATTGAGATTATGAATTTGTGTTCTCCTGGCAACGAGACAAGTACGCTAACCACTCGGCCACCATAGCCTTTTCAGTAAATACGTATAATCCAGCGAAAATTGCTCATTTAGACTGAGCCTCTGGATCTTGATCTTAATGCCCCATTCCTCAGCGTAGCTGTGGGTCCAACTTTATCTCAAGCGGACACTGTCTTGGGCCACAAATGTCCAGTGCGTGGTAGGCACTCCTTTAGGGGCGTCTCTAAATGTTGTTGCAGACAGAAAGAGAGTCTGAACAACGCATTGGAGGTCTTCCCAGCGGTATCTTTTTACTTTGGGGGTACCAGACTGCTGTCCCCTTGCTCCATCGGCCATCGTTTCCTCGCAATATGTGACCTGTCCATCTATGTTTTGCCTTGTGTGCATGGATTACCACATCCTTCACCAAGGACAATGGTCGTATGTCAGAATTGTGGTGATTTTGCAGACGTTGTTACCGGAGAGTGATTCCGATCAAGCGTTTCTCAAGAGATGCCTGGGTCACTCTTAATTTGTCCTCATCACCTTAGTATATCGCAGGTAGCAGGACTCAGAATGTTTCTTTAAACTCTGTCTTTTTCTGGGTCTCAATACCGCTGTACAGTTTCTCCTCGAGGGGAGTCGGCGTGGGCTATTACCTTCTCCACATATCTATTCGTGCTGGGGGCAGTCCTGAAGTTCAAGGAGGACCTCTTCGAGACTTAGAGCCCCATCGAGGCTTAGAGCCTGGCCACTTTATTGCATTGCTAATCTTCACAGGCAGATACAACGTCAGTAACATGCGCATGCCTATGTGGGGGGGGGGGGGGAGACTTAGTGGCGTCACGTGGCAGGGGGTGGGAGACGGGAGCGTGCGACCGAACTTGTTGATCACACCATCAGGGGGGGGGGGGAAGAAGGGAGGAGAAGGGGACACTATCAAATATATTATTAATTTTTGGGGGGGATAAATTTTTTTCTGGTCAGATGTGTCAGCTCATTGGCGTATTTCTCTTTGATTCTCGGGGAATTTAATAAATAATGTATTATTTCCAATCGTTGAGATTTTGTCTTTAATTAAATGATACATTTCTCTGATCATTCACGGTGAATGAGTCTACAATTGTGCACAATGTATATGTTACGTTTATAATGTAAGAGTCAAAGATTGGGTACCACTAGACGCTGTGGCATACATAGCTGAATGGGACTTGGTAGAAGCTCCCCAACCCTTTCACTAAGCCTACAATTATTTCTGACGAGTGTGTGTCTAAGAGAATCTTCCAAAACTTAAATTTATAACAAATTATTGTCCATCCCCCCTGGGGCAGTCAAGAGTTCCCAATGTTGAGATATTATCTATTGAAGGTGAGCTAGCGCCATTCGTATCGATAATGTAATTCATAGATCGATTTCTTTCATTGTGACGGTCCGGACATTCTGTCATTATTATCATATCAAAAGTTCAAAGAAACAAAATGGCAACTGAGAAACCTTTGAAAACTAATCTCGGTCAGCGTGTAGCATTTCTGTCAGATGCACAATCAGCACTCAAAGCACTGAAGTCCAGAAAACTTACAGGTCTACAAGCTCTAATGTCTGAACTGAGTAATCAGCGCTCAATTGTAGAATACCAGAAAAGCAGATGGACTGACAAGTAAGAACGCTGTAGACGGGCAGCCAGATGTACCAGTTACACACCAACAGAATGAAATGATGATCAGATTTGCAGCAAATGCTCAGCGGTCATTTTCCCGGTACCACACGGGCATTCGTCGGTGCCACCTATCTTCAATTTGTTGAATAGGTGGTACCTCAGTCTATTGTGGCCAGTGCGAAGTCTGAAGACCACGACCTGCTCTGTTCTGTTCAACTGGTAATAGGCATCGTTTTTTGTGAAGCCAGTATGTTCTGTTTCCCATTTGGTCATGTATCTAGCTCTAATAAGCCGTTTTGACTCTTCGTATGTCATACTAGTATCTGGTTGTGGTAGTCTTGCACCTTCTTTTGCCAGTCTGTCTTCCTTCTCGTTGCCTTGGATGTTGCAGTGAGATGGAACCCACTGCACCACTACCCTTTTTGGTGCAGACTGCTGGCATAGTTGACAGAGTACTGCTCTTAAATCATTAAGTTCAGTATTTTTCTGGCTTTTTAGTGCTGTGACTACGGCCAGAGCATCTGTAAGCAGGACTATATGGCTTTTCCAGTAGCGAATGACAGTGTTATTTTTCTGTCATTTGGTAGGTTCAGAAATGCTCCTGTCCCTCCGTTCTGTGTTGTATTTGTTACGGAACCGTCGGTGTATGCATGGGTCCAGTCCATGCTTGGGTAGTTTTCCGTTATGTAACGCAGGGTAGTATCTCTTCTTTCTTTTTCAGACTGGCAGTTTTTGTTTCCAATACCTGGTATATTTTCTACCACCTCTGGAAATATATGCTGCCTCCAGGTAGGTTTTCGTACAGTAGTGATGGGCTTTGGTGTGGTTAGTGCGTTCATGGAGTTTTCGTGCATCTTTGCTTTGGCTATTTCTGCAAAGTTTCTTCGCTTTAGTTTCCCATTTCCGAAATTGTTTAGTCTCTTGTGCATTGAGTGGTCAGTCAGTCTTCTGAGTTTCTCTGATTGTAGATGGGCTCTGCAGTCTCTTCTGTCGATCATGGATTGCAGTTTTGTAATCTTTTCAAGTTCTACAATTGGCGTTGACTTCATGCCTCCTGTTATAACTCTTATGGCTTGGTTTTGGAGTTTGCTAACTTTATCGAAGTTCGCCTTTGCTGCTGTTGTCCATGCCGCAATGCCATACTCGAGAACTGGTCTCACTCTTCCAGTGTACAGTTTCTTTAGTATACTTTCGTCTGCTCCCCAGCTTGTGCCAGCAAGTTTCCTCATGATTGCCATTCTTTCTCTAGCTCTCATTCGGTTTCTGTCGATCTGACTTTTCCATGTCATGCGCCGATCAAATGTGACTCCTAGGTAGTTTGGGTTGTCGTTTGGATGCAGGTATCTGCCGTTTAGACTTAATTTGGGGTTTTGGGGTTTGATTGATAGCGAGAATATTGTACATGTCGTTTTTTTCTCGTTTATTTTGACCAGCCATGAGTTCGCCCACTCTTCCAGCGATGTTAGGGCCTGCTGCATCCGATTTCTTGCTATGGTGAGATTCTTTTCAGAGGTCCACATAGCCAGATCGTCTGCAAACATTGAGCTATGGACTCTTCTTGGTATATTCTCTGTAATGTCATTTATATACACCAGAAAGAGTGTGGGTGACAGTACTCCCTGCTCAAGTGTCACCTTTTTGCTCATCTGCCCTTGTACTTGAACTCTGGCCGTTCTGTTTTTGACGTAGTGGTTGATCCACTTGTACATTTTCCCACAAACTTCATTCTCCTTAGCTTGACTCTAAGTCCGTCTTTCCAGACTTTGTCAAATGCCTTTTCCAGGTCCACCAAAACAGCTACTGTGTGTTTCTGTTCTTGGTAGGCATCTTCTATTTCCTGGGCTATGAGGATGACCTGATCCTCAGTGGATCTGTGCTGTCTAAAGCCTGCTTGCTGGGGAATTAGTATGCGTTTTTCTTCCAGATGCCACATCAGTCTGGTGTTTATCATACGTTCCATCAGTTTGCCGACACAGCCCAGTAGGCTGATAGGCCTGTATCCATTTGGATCTGTTTTATCTTTTCCTTTCTTTGGTACTGGTACAAGTACTGCGTCTTTCCATGGCTGGGGTACAATACCCCTTTTCCAGCTTTGGTTCAGGACTGATAGCAGTTTCCTCTTTGCTGTTTGGCCAAGCCATAACTACAGAACTGACTGCCCAGACCAGGATACATAACTACAGAACTGACTGCTCAGACCAGGATACATAACTAGAGAACTGACTGCCCTGACTATGTTACTCACCTACAGAACTGACTGCCCTGACTATGTTACTCACCTACAGAACTGACCTGACTATGATACACACTTACAGAACTGACTGCCCTGACCAGATCACATAACTACAAAACTGCCGACACTATGATATACAACTGCAGAACTGACCTGACTATGATACATACCTACAGAAATGCACACACTATGATACACAATTATAGAACTGACCTGACAATGATACACACCTACAGAACTGACCTGATTATGAAATTCAAACTAACCCTAACTTACATAGTCTAACCAGTATGTTTCACCTGACCTAACTTAGTCTGACCAGTATGTCTGACCAGTATGTTTCACCTGACCTAACTTAGTCTGACCAATATGTCTGATCAGTATGTTTCACCTGACCCTAACATAGTCTGACCAGTATGTTCGATCAGTATATTTCCCTTGACCCTAACATAGTCTGACCAGTATGTTCGATCAGTATGTTTCCCTTGACCCTAACATAGTCTGACCAGTATGTTCGATCAGTATGTTTCCCTTGACCCTAACATAGTCTGACCAGTATGTCTGACCAGTATGTTTCCCTTGACCCTAACATAGTCTGACCAGTATGTCTGACCAGTATGTTTCCCTTGACCCTAACATAGTCTGACCAGTATGTCTGACCAGTATGTCTGACCAGTATGTTTCCCTTGACCCTAACATAGTCTGACCAGTATGTCTGACCAGTATGTCTGACCAGTATGTTCGATCATTACCTGATGTTTGTCTCCCCTCTCCAGATCCAATAGTTTGCTCCATTTACGTTAGTCTCTGCTAGTCCCCGTGAGAGCCCTGTGAAACAATGGTGTCCTGCTTATTGGCGTTCTGGCGATTTGTGTCCTAAACCCATTGACATCTTCAGCAAGAAAATGAAGGTGTATTCTTCTATTTCCTCTTCTTCTTCTTGTTCTTGGTGCTTGTTGTTGTAATCCTTTATTGTCTGTTATATTAATCCTTAATTGTCTGTTTCTTCTTCTTCTTCTTCTTCATTTTCTTTTTCTTCTTCATCTGTTTCTTCTTCTTCTTCTTCTTCTTCTTCTTCTTCTTCGACTTTTCACGTTTTCATGTGGTACACATCTTCTAAGAATAGGTAGAATTGTGTTGGCTATAGGAAGATTTTCTCTTTTTTCGATCGCCGAAACAATCAGTGATTCACTATTTAAATTTGGTTTCATACAAGTTGAAAAAAAACAATCCTCTAAAACTGTAGCAAATATTTACATGACATAAATTATTTCTATTAAACCGTCGTGCAACACCAGACAGGAGTGAGGAAGTGAGTGAGCAGCGACGGTCAGTCACCCAACAATGATTACTAGAGTCAGGACCAGCGACTTACAGATGATTGCTGGAGTCAGGACCAGCGACTCACAGCTGATTACTAGAGTCAGGACCAGCGACTCACAGATGATTGCTGGAGTCAAGACCAGCGACTCACAGATGATTGCTGGAGTCAGGACCAGCGACTCACAGATGTTGCTGGAGTCAGAACCAGCGACCCAAAGCTGATTGCTAGAGTCAGGACCAGCGACTCACAGCTGATTACTAGAGTCAGGACCAGCGACTCACAGATGTTGCTGGAGTCAGAACCAGCGACCCAAAGCTGATTGCTAGAGTCAGGACCAGCGACTCACAGATGATTGCTGGAGTCAAGACCAGCGACTCACAGATGTTGCTGGAGTCAGAACCAGCGACCCAAAGCTGATTGCTAGAGTCAGGACCAGCGACTCACAGATGATTGCTAGTTTGAGAACAGTCAGGGTTTGATGACGGGAGATTGAGAACGTTCGTGGCTTGATGGTGGAGTTTGAGAACGTTCGTGGCTTGATGGGAGAGTTTGAGAACGTTCGTGGCTTGATGGGGGAGTTTGAGAACGTTCGTGGCTTGATGGTGGAGTTTGAGAACGAAATAAGAAAAAGGAGATGAAGCGCTGATAAAATTTGAATAATAATCAAACATGGAAATACGTGTGAAATATAATGGAGACTTATTCACGGTTAATGATATACAATGACATACAAGACCACCATCAAAGCAGGTTATGGCCTTGAAATAGAATATCCAGATAAATCCCCCGATGAGCTGTCTAATGCATGCCGGGAGGTTTTCTCCAAGTCTTTCTCCTGTTCGCTGATTCTGTCACGCCTTTCAGCGTCAGGTCATGAAGAGATCTCTAGAACGAGCCCGTTTGTGCGTCTCATGAACAGTGGCATTCACCTTCTCAGATATTCCTGTAAGCCACCTTTTCCTGGTCTGTATTTGGCTTTGAATCCATTGTATCTAAATAGCATTACTTGTTTCGGGGGGGGGGGGGGGGGTGCTGTGTGGTGGTAGTCTTGTTACGTGGCTAAACCATTTAATTTGCTGTCTATGTAGTCCAATACTGGTGTTGTTCCCACCTGTCTCCTGATCGTTTCTGATCATGTATCTCATTGTTACGCCCAATATTTTTCGCAGGCATGTTCTTTCTGTTGTTACGATGTTAGCGTCCAGTTTTGACATTGGTAGCGTAGTGTCGGGACGGAAATCGCGTTGTATAAAGCTCTTTTGGTAGTTATTGTCACGTGCTTGTAACTATGATGCTGAAATCACTGCATTTGAAACTGCCTTGTACCATCTAATGATAGTTTGGGATGACCGTCTCTCAAAGATCCGAAAAATTGATACTTTTACAGACTCGTTGTTAATCCTTCAAGCAATTAGAAGATGCTGAACATTGTAGACCTGGCGTTATCTAAATGTCTTTAGACGTTGATCACATTGTCACCTCCCATGTCGACAAAATAGTTGTCTGGTGAATTCCTGGACACTCAAACACATCAGTCAATGACAAGGCAGGCAGACTAGCAAAGAATGGATCAGGAAACGAACAGCCACACACAGTAACAACTCTACACACAGCCTAACAGCTCATAAGATCAGCAAACAGAGACACTTGTCTGAGAAGATGGGCCACGGGAAACATGGGGAGGCAAGTCTATAATCATATGGCAGGTCCCAGCCTTAATGACAGCGGAAATCAACTCTAAAGTAAGGATCAGAGCACCATTTTCTGGACGAGAACACATCCCACTTAACAAGCACCTGAACAGAACCCAACACATCCCATTTAACAAATACCTGAACAGAACCCAACACATCCCACTTAACAAACACCTGAACAGAACCCAACACATCCCACTTAACAAGCACCTGAACAGAACCCAACACATCCCACTTAACAAATACCTGAACATAACCCAACACATCCAACTCAACAAGCACCTGAACAGAACCAAACACATCCAACTTAACAAACATCTGAACAGAACCCAACACATCCCACTTAACAAATACCTGAACAGAACCCAACACTCCCACTTAACAAATACCTGAACAGAACCCAACACATCCCACTTAACAAACACCTCAACAGAACCCAACACATTCCACTTAACAAACACCTCAACAGAACCCAACACATCCCACTTAACAAACACCTCAACAGAACCCAACACATCCCACTTAACAAACACCTGAACAGAACCCAACACATCCCACTTAACAAGCACCTGAACATAATCCAACCACAACACACTCCTAAGAGTCAGCTGTGTACACTCCCCATAAAAAACCGTTGATCATCATCTCATTGATATTAAGAAAAGAATCCTTCCTCTGAGATCAGACACATGTAACACTTTGTATGGCAGCAAATAGCAACTAATAAACATGTATAGATACGATTACATGTATTGGTCCAAAGGGCGAGAGTGTTGACGCTGATGGAGCCGTTACAGCACACGATGTATGATGACAGGGTACGTTCATATTTATCAGGGCCTGTAAATGGAATATTGTTTCTAGAGTCCTTTTATTTAAAGCATGCCTACACACACGTATGTTGAGATGCTGATAGAAAAAGTTGTTTGGAGTTGAAATAGTTGTGTAAAAGTCAACGGAATGAAAGTTAATGCCATACAATTTGCCGATGGTCAAGCCACAGTAGTATGATCAGTATCAAGCAACGGTAGTGGGATCAGTATCAAGCCACAGTAGTAGGATCAGTATCAAGCCATAGTAGTAGGATCAGTATCAAGCCACGTTAGTGGGATCAGTATCAAGACACAGAAGTAGGATCAGTATCAAGCCACGGTAGTGGGATCAGTATCAAGCCACGGTAGTAGGATCAGTATCAAGCCACGGTAGTGGGATCAGTATCAAGCCACGGTAGTAGGATCAGTATCAAGCCACGGTAGTGGGATCAGTATCAAGCCACGGTAGTAGGATTAGTATCAAGCCACGGTAGTGGGATCAGTATCAAGCCACGGTAGTGGGATCAGTATCAATCCACAGTAGTAGGATCAGTATCAAGCCACGGTAGTAGGATCAGTATCAAGCCACGGTAGTGGGATCAGTATCAAGCCATAGTAGTAGGATCAGTATCAAGCCAAGGTAGTAGGATCAGTATCAAGCCACGGTAGTGGGATCAGTATCAATCCACGGTAGTGGGATCAGTATCAAGCCACGGTAGTTGGATCAGTATCAAGCCACGATAGTGGGATCAGTATCAAAGTTGTGAAGGCTGCTTGAAAAACAACTCCGGCAAAAAGTTTATCATGACAGTAAAAACATTCCAGACAAAGGATGTGGTAGCATCCAAGCAACACAGGCAAATGGATATAATCATTATTTGAGAAATAATCGAACAAGTACAGACGTTTACAAATTGGGGCAAGCTATCATAGAAGATAACTGCAATGAGACATAGATTAAGACAAGGATGACATTTCCAGCCGCCTTCACAGATACAAAGAAGTTGCAAAGCTCAAAGAATATCAGGATAGAACTGAGGAAATAATAATCACTTCCCATATTTTACTAAGGAGAGGGAGACTAACGTCTGATCAGGCATGTTAGTCAGGGTCAGGCTAAACATACTGATCAGACATGTTAGTCAGGGTCAGGCTAAACATACTGATCAGACATGTTAGTCAGGGTCAGGCTAAACATACTGATCAGGCATATTAGTCAGGGTCAGGCTAAACATACTGATCAAGACATGTTAGTCAGGGTCAGGCAAAAATATACTGATCAGGCATGTTAGTCAGGGTCAGGCAAAATATACTGATCAGGCATGTTAGTCAGGGTCAGGCTAAACATACTGATCAAGACATGTTAGACAGGGTCAGGCAAAATATACTGATCAGGCATGTTAGTCAGGGTCAGGCTAAACATACTGATCAGGCATGTTAGTCAGGGTCAGGCAAAACATACTGATCAGGCATATTGGTTAGGGTCAGGCAACACATACTAGTCAAGACCCTTACCTCAGGATTTTTTCATGGCAGTCTGGCTAACGGGGTGAGGGATTGACGTGATCCCCGTAGAAGTGAGCAACATACAGATGACGCAAAGCATAGCACAACCGCCCGGGGGACCCTGGTCCACCTTCATCAGCACACTCTGAATGTTAGGAAAGCTACTGCAACCCGTCACGTAACGTTCTTTTTCAGGGCGCATAAAAAAGCAAACCTGCTCATTGTGGACTTTGCAAATAACAACAACAACATATTTTGCTAATTGCATTGTAAGCTGGTGAAACATAGAATACTGGTGAAACATAGAATACTGGTGAAACATAGAATACTGGTGAAACATAGAATACTGGTGAAACATAGAATACAAAAGAGGGATGGAAGGAGTAGGAAAACGTTTGAAAGGGGGTGCTATCGAAGAATGGAAAGAGTGAGTTGGACAGAAGGAAGAAACAATGACAAGGATCTCCTTGAGGTAGGCGCACAATGACATATATTGATACAGAAACGAAGAATGCGTTGGCTGAAATACAAAATGAGACATGAAAGTCTTCTTCAGAATACTAGAGGGCAGGATTCAAGGGACGAGAGGAGCGGCCAGCACATCTCGGGCATGCTGGGACATTCAAGTATGGACCTAGGGCAAAATAAAAGAAGCTGCAGAGGATAGGGTCAAACGGTGAGACATGTCCAGACAACCTTACAACCAGTTTTAGGACTGACCAACCAGAAGATAGGGTCAAATGGTGAGACATGTCCAGACAACCTTACAACCAGTTTTAGGACTGACCAACCAGAGGATAGGGTCAAATGGTGAGACATGTCCAGACAACCTTACAACCAGTTTTAGGACTGACCAACCAGAGGATAGGGTCAAATGGTGAGACATGTCCAGACAACCTTACAACCAGTTTTAGGACTGACCAACCAGAAGATATGGTCAAATGGTGAGACATATTCACACAACGTTACAACCAGTCTTAGGACTCATCGATCAGAGAATAGGGTAAAATGGTGAGACATGCTCAGAGAACCTTACAACCAGTCTTAGGACTGACCGACCAGATGATGATGAATCATTTCTTAGAACAAGCTCTCGGTATTTCACTGGTCCTCTCATTACCACTGTCTGCCGTCTGTCTTCTGGTGCGATAAGAGCACAATGCTAGTACACACACACAACACACACATACACAACACACACGCGCACACAATACACACACAACACACATACATACACACACACGCACACAGAACTGTACCCACGAAACCTTCCCCCCATGACAAGAAACAGCCTGGATATTACACGTGCGCCGGTCTGTGATGACAGATAGGTGTCATCTGTTAACTAAGCACGTGCGCCGGTCTGTGATGACAGATAGGTGTCATCTGTTAACTAAGCACGTGCGCCGGTCTGTGATGACAGATAGGTGTCATCTGTTAACTAAGCACGTGCGCCGGTCTGTGATGACAGATAGGTGTCATCTGTTAACTAAGCACGTGGCCGGTCTGTGATGACAGATAGGTGTCATCTGTTAACTAAGCTGGATCTGAATTCCTTAGAGCAAAAGCCTCAAACACGCGGCACGCGAGCAACATGAGGCCCTAAAAACGTTTCCCAGCGCTAGCATTACTATTGTGGAATTAACTATGAATAAACCCTCTTCTTTTTCTTAATCTTCTTCGTCTTCTTCTTTTTCTTCTTGTTCTTGTTCTTTTTCTTGTTTTTGTTGTTGTTCTTCTTCTTCTTGTTCTTCTTTTTGTTCTTCTTTTTGTTCGTCTTGTTCTTCTTCCTGTTCTTCTTCTTGTTCTTGTTCTTGTTGTTGTTCTTCTTATTGTTCTTCTTCTTGTTCTTTTTCTTGTTCTTCTTTTTGTTCTTCTTGTTCTTGCTGTTCTTCTTGTTCTTCTTCTTGTTCTTCTTCTTGTTCTTGCTGTTCTTCTTCTTTTTGTTCTTCTTGTTCTTGTTCTTATTATTATTATTGTTATTATTATTATTATTCATCCTCCCTCCTCTTCGTTATTTTCGAATTTCTTTTTGTTTCTCTCTTTCTTCTTGCTCTCTTTTTTATTACAATTTCCTGATCATCTTCGATTCTGATACTTTTGCCTTAGCGCGACCTCTGACCATAGCTGGTGCACTGTGGGCCAGTTTAGCCTTTATGACTAAGTCAGGTCGAGGTCTGTGGGCCAGTCAGGCTCGAGCGACGACTGTGGGCCAGTCAGGCTCGAGAACTGTTGGCCAGTCAGGCTCAAGAACTGTGGGCCATTCAGGCTCAAGAACTGTGGGCCAGTCAGGCTCGAGAACTGTGGGCCAGTCAGGCTCAAGAACTGTGGGCCAGTCAGGCTCGAGAACTGTGGGCCAGTCAGGCTCGAGAACTGTGGGCCAGTCAGCCTTAGCTGGTCTGCTCGTCTTCCTGCTCTGGGGAAGTGGGCGTGTTAGATTATACGGCTAGCTTTGCAGTTCGCCTTCATGTTCACCCTCTCTACTATGGCAATGGCTGGCTAAGCAGTTCACCTTCATGTTCGCCCTCTCTACTGTGGCAATGGCTGGCTAAGCTATTCGCCTTCATTTTCGCCCTCTCTACTGTGGCAATGGCTGGCTAAGCAGTTCGCCTTCATGTTCGCCCTCTCTACTGTGGCAATGGCTGGCTAAGCTATTCGCCTTCATGTTCGCCCTCTCTACTGTGGCAATGGCTGGCTAAGCTGTTCGCCTTCATGTTCGCCCTCTCTACTGTGGCAATGGCTGGCTAAGCTATTCGCCTTCATGTTCGCCCTCTCTACTGTGGCAATGGCTGGCTAAGCTGTTCGCCTTCATGTTCGCCCTCTCTACTGTGGCAATGGCTGGCTAAGCTGTTCGCCTTCATGCTGTTCCTCTTTATTGTGACATGACGTGTATCGCCATTATCCTAGTAACACTTTGCCATAATGAGATGTTCCAATGTTTACTTCCTTGTTGGAGAGTAAGAGTTGATCATCCTATAATACTTTCCTCAATTATCGACGATATGCTGATGTATTGTATTGATGACCCAGACTGAAACTACTTGCAGGAAATGGTACATGCAGTTGTTAAGGAAAGTGAAAAAAAAGGCCACAGTTAAAAAAAAAGAAATCGGAGAAGCTGGTAGTGACGAAGAAACCAGACTCTCCAAAATGGGGCGTCAAAGCGAAGAGGACCGAGTTGAGACAATTTAACACATTTAAATACCTGGGTACATACATAACATCAGGTGAAAAATGTGATTACCTGGACACATACATAACATCAGGTGAAAGGTGTGATTACCTGGGCACATACATAACATCAGGTGGAAGATGTGATTACCTGGACACATACATAACATCAGGTGAAAGGTGTGGTTACCCGGGCACATACATAACATCAGATGAAAGATGTGATTACCTGGACACATACATAACATCAGGTGAAAGGTGTGCTTACCTGGGCACATACATAACATCAGGTGGAAGATGTGATTACCTGGACACATACATAACATCAGGTGAAAGGTGTGATTACCTGGGCACATACATAACATCAGATGAAAGATGTGATTACCTGGACACATACATAACATCAGGTGAAAGGTATGATTACCTGGGCACATACATAACATCAGGTGGAAGATGTGATTACCTGGGCACATACATAACATTAGGTGAAAGGTGAGATTACCTGGGCACATACATAACATCAGGGGGAAGATGTGATTACCTGGGCACATACATAACATCAGGGGGAAGATGTGATTACCTGGGAACATACATAACATCAGAGGGAAGATGTGATTGCCTGGCACATTCATAACATCAGGTGGAAGATATGATTACCTGGGCACATACATAACATCAGGTGGAAGATGTGATTACCTGGGCACATATATAACATCAGGTGGAGGATGTGATTACCTGGGCACATACATAACATCAGGTGGAAGATGTGATTACCAGGGCACATACATAACATCAGGGGGAAGATGTGATTACCTGGGCACATACATAACATCAGGGGGAAGATGTGATTACCTGTGCACTTACATAACATTTAGATGGAAGATGTGATTACCTAGGCACATACATAACATCAGATGGAAGGTGTAATTACGAAATGAAATGCAGACAAGTCCAAGCAAATCGGTCTTGCAGACCATGAAAGGAATATTGTGCAACAAAATCTCATCGCTGGAACTGAGAAAGAGACAGTGAATTATGGACAATTAGCCAGCAAGCTCTTAGACCTCGGGGGAAACAGATATGTAGTTTTACAGAAGAATGCTACGTATCCCATGGACTGCAAAGAAGACTAAGGATAAAGTACTGAAGGAGGCACAGACACAAAGAAGACTAAGGATAAAGTACTGAAGGAGGCACAGACACAAAGACAACTTATTGCAAGGATCAGAACAAGGCAGTCATCCTTTATGGGGCATGTTATGGGAAGAGGCGGCTTGGATCCCGTCGTGACAACAGGAAAGATAGCAGAAAAGAGAGACAGAGGATAGCAAAGACAGACTATGTTCGACAGCCTGAGAGACACAGAAAGGCAGAGAGAGAAGATGTCGGACAGCCTGAGAGACAGAGGAAGGTCGAGAGAGAAGATGTTGGACAGCCTGAGAGAGAGAGAGGAATGCAGAGAGAGAAGATGTTGGATAGCCTGAGAGACAGAGGAAGGCAGAGAGAGATGTTGGACAGCCTGAGAAAGAGGAAGGCAGAGAGAGAAGATGTTGGACAGCCTGAGAGACAGTGGAAGGCTGAGAGAGAAGATGCTGGACAGCATGAGAGACACGGGAAGGCCGAGAGAGAAGATGTTGGACAGGCTGAGAGACAGAGGAAGGCCGAGAGAGAAGATGTTGGACAGCCTGAGAGACAGAGGAAGGCAGAGAGAGAAGATGTTGGACAGCCTGAGAGACAGAGGAAGGCCGAGAGAGAAGATGTTGGACATCCTGAGAGATAGAGGAAGGCAGAGAGAGAAGATGTTGGACAGCCTGAGAGAATGGCATGAGCGACAATCAACAACAGAGTTGGTAAACGACCCACGTGATGAGTAGAGGACTATGAACGCCAGCGCCAACCTATCGGTTGCACAATATTCCTTTCATCTCATGTTATGCACATGATGATGGTGAGTGAAGAAACAATCGTACAAGTACAGACGATTGCTTATTTGGGACAACCCATCACAGAAGATTGCTTATTTGGTACAAACCATTACAGAAGATTGCTAATTTGGGACAAACCATTACATAAGATTGCTTATTTGGCACAAACCATCACAGACGATTGCTTATTTGGGACAAACCATCACAGAAGATCCCCGTAACAAGATTAAAATTAGAACAACCACTGCACCGGCAAAAATAGGCCTTAACAGAAAAACATAACAATTATATCCTCAACAAACGTCACAATAAAACTGAGGAAATGAATAATCGCTAGTCAAATGCACTGTATTGAGGTGAAACATGGACACTAGCGAAGAAGGATGATTACATTTGGAAGTGTTTAAAATGGGGTGCTATCATAGAGGGGAAAACGTGAGTTGAGCAGAAGGAAGATCGAAGGTCGATGTCCTCAATGAGGTTGGAAATGATACACAGACAAATATTGAGTTGGATGGGAAACAACATGAGACTTGAACGTCTTCTACAGAAGATACTAGAAGCAAGATCCAGGGGACAAGAGGTAGGAGGCAAGATCCAGGAGACAAGAGGTAGGAGGCAAGATCCAGGGGACCAGAGGTATGAGGCAAGATCCAGGGGACAAGTGGTAGGGGGCAAGACCCAGGGGACAAGAGGTAGGAGGCAAGATCCAGGGGACCAGAGGTATGAGGCAAGATCCAGGGGACAAGTGGTAGGGGGCAAGACCCAGGGGACAAGAGGTATGGGGCAAGATCCAGGGGACAAGAGGTCGGGTACAAGTGGCAGGGGGCAAGAGGTAGGGGGCAAGATCCAGGGGACAAGTGGTAGGGGGCAAGAGATAGGGTACAAGTGGTAGGGGGCAAGAGGTTGAGGGCAAGATCCAGGGGACAAGAGGTAGGGGGCAACGGATACATTAAAGTGCGCTCATGATGAAATAAAGACGGTAGGGTCACATGGACTGACATGGCAACACCCCACACCCCACATCTCACACCTAAACCTCAGATCTTACATTTCACACCGCACATCTCACACCTCACATCTCACATCACACATCTCACACCCCATATCTCACACCACACACCACACAATCACCTTCTCTCACATCACACAACACACCCCACATCGCACACCCCACATCTCACACCCCACACCTCACATCTCACACCCCACATCTACCACCTCACACCCCACATCTCACACCTCACATCCCACATCTCACATCTCACACCTCACACCCCACATCTCACACCCCACATCTCACACCCCCACATCTCACACCCCACATCTCACACCCCACATCTCACACCCCCACATCTGACTCCCCACATCTCACACCCCCACATCTCACACCCCACATCTCACACCTCACATCTCACACCCCACATCTCATACCTCACACCCCACATCTGACACCTCACATCTCCCACCCACATCTCACACCTCACATCCCACATCTCACACCCCACATCTCACACCCCCACATCTCACACCCCACATCTCACACCTCACACCCCACATCTCACACCCCACATCTCACACCCCCACATCTCACACCCCACATCTCACACCCCCACATCTTACACCTCACACCCCACATCTCACACCCCACATCTCATACCCCCACATCTCACATCTCACACCTCACACCCCACATCTCACACCCCACATCTCACACCCCACATCTCACACCCCACATCTCACACCCCCACATCTGACTCCCCACATCTCACACCCCCACATCTCACACCCCACATCTCACACCTCACATCTCACACCCCACATCTCATACCTCACACCCCACATCTGACACCTCACATCTCCCACCCACATCTCACACCTCACATCCCACATCTCACACCCCACATCTCACACCCCCACATCTCACACCCCACATCTCACACCTCACACCCCACATCTCACACCCCACATCTCACACCCCCACATCTCACACCCCACATCTCACACCCCCACATCTTACACCTCACACCCCACATCTCACACCCCACATCTCATACCCCCAAATCTCACACTCCACATCTCACACCCCCACATCTCACATCCCCCATCTCACACCCCCAAATCTCACACCCCACATCTCACACCCCCACATCTCACACACCCACATCTCACACCCCACATCTCACACCCCACATCTCACACCTCACACCCCACATCTCACACCCCACATCTCACACCCCCACATCTCACACCCCCACATCTCACACCCCACATTTTACACTCCACATCTCACACCCCACATCTCATACCCCACATCTCACACCTCACACCCCACCCCACATCTCACACGTCAGACCCCACTCCACATCTCACACCCCACACTTCACACCCCACACCTTATACCTCACATCTCACACCCCTAACCACATACGTCACATCTCACACCCCACAACCCACACCCCATATCTCACATCTTAACTCTCACATCTCACACCCCACATCTCACACCCCACACCCCATACCTCACAACCCACATCTCACATCTCACACCACACATCTCACACCCCCCCCCCCCCCACCCCATCTCACACCCCACACCCCATACCTCACAACCCACATCTCACATCACACACCTCACATCTCACACCCCCATCGCACACCTCACACCCCACATATCACACCTCACATCTTACACCCCATATCTCACATCTCATACCTCACACCCCACATCTCACACCTCACATCTCCCACCCACATCTCACACCTCACCCCCCAAATCTCACACCTCACATCTCACACCTCACATCTCACACCTCACACCCCACATCTCATACCCACATCTCATACCCCACATCTCAGACCCCCACATCTCACACCCCACATCTCACACCCCCACATCTTACACCCCACATCTCACACCTCACACCCCACATCTCACACCCCACATCTCATACCCCCAAATCTCACACTCCACATCTCACACCCCCACATCTCACACCCCCCATCTCACACCCCCAAATCTCACACCCCACATCTCACACCCCCACATCTCACACCCCCACATCTCACACCCCACATCTCACACCCCCACATCTCACACCCCACATCTCACACCCCCACATCTCACACGCCACATTTTACACTCCACATCTCACACCCCACATCTCATACCCCACATCTCACACCTCACAACCCACCCCACATCTCACACGTGAGACCCCACTCCACATCTCACACCCCACACCTTATACCTCACATCTCACACCCCTAACCACATACGTCACATCTCACACCCCACAACCCACACCCCATATCTCACATCTTAACTCTCACATCTCACACCTCGCACCCCACATCTCACACCCCATACCTCACAACCCACATCTCACATCTCACACCACACATCTCACACCCCCCCCACTCCATCTCACACCCCACACCCCATACCTCACAACCCACATCTCACATCACACACCTCACATCTCACATCCCCATCTCACACCTCACACCCCACATATCACACCCCACATCTCACATCTTACACCCCATATCTCACATCTCATACCTCACACCCCACATCTCACACCTCACATCTCCCACCCACATCTCACACCTCACCCCCCAAATCTCACACCTCACACCTCACATCTCACACCTCACATCTCACACCTCACACCCCACATCTCATACCCACATCTCATACCCCACATCTCACACCCCACATCTCACACCCCACATCTCATACCCCACATCTCGTACCCCACATCTCACACCCCCACATCTCACACCCCACATCTCACACCCACATCTGAAACCCCACATCTCACACCCCACATTTCACACCCCACATCTCACACCCCACATCTCATACCCCACATCTCATATCCCACATCTCACACCCCACACACCACACCTCCCACCCCACACTTAACACCTCATATCTCATATCTCACACCCCACACCCCATACCTCACATCTCACACCCCACAACCCACACCCCACATCTCATACCTCACACCCCACATCTCACACCCCACACCCAATACCTCACATCTCACACCCCACAACCCACATCCCACATCTCACACCTCACACCCCACAACTCACACCCCACACCCCATACCTCACAATCCACACCCCACATCGCACACCACACATTTCACACCTCACACCCCACACCTCATCTGTTCCTTATAACCTATAACATTTGACCTATAACCTATGACCTCTAGCATATAACCTATGTCATCAAACCTAAAACCCCTCACTTCTAATCTAGAAACTATGGTCTCTAACATTTAACCTAATATGTCTTAACATTTAACCTATGATCTATAACTTGTATCATTTATCCTATAACATAACATAACCATACACAGACTGAAGATGAAGCTGTACCAACAGTTAGGCTCCGTCTCCCCCCCCCCCCTCCCCCCTTTACGTGTTTCCCCCAAGTCAGCCGGCCATGTGTTTCTCTGTTGCTAGCTTCCGTCTGTGATATGTGCGCGTTACTGGTCCACTCAATAAACGCCAGGAAACAAAATAAGGGATCGACATTATTACATTCACAGTTGTCTCAACAAATTCTATGTCGATCATCCCCCCTCCATTAGATCATCTAAGGCAGAAGACTTTACAACTCATGGCATCATACAGCTGTCTATTCTCCACAGGCCAAAAGGCCGCTGTCTGTCGTGTACCCGCCCTGTTATGAAAACCCAAGAGGTTTAGAAACGAATAGCCCGTGTATGATGAAAAAACATCGCATTTTCGTAACAGACACTGCAGTCGCGGATGAAGTGTTAGAAACTTCATAGCACTAGACATCTGTTAGTTTATGAGGTTAGGTGGCCAGCTCTTTTCCTCTCCTATTTCTTACGATTAAGCCAATACTCATTTACAGCTAAATGCACTGGAGCGTATTTGATAACGAGTTGTAACAAAAGAAAACCTCATAGAAGATACAGTATTTAAAGAATAAATAAGTCGGTTGTTCTTCTCCAGGGATCCGTCGGAGAGAAAGAGGAACATGTAGAAATAATAAAGATCTTGAGATACATATCTGCCCTGAAACGGTGTCCCACTTAAAGTTAGTTTACATTTACGTAACATTTGGCTGGGTTTAATATCCTTGTTATGTTTTTAATGTTCATAACGTTGCAGAAAGATATGTTCAATGATCACGTGATACTAATGAAGTGAAGGATTTTAGTAACTATCAATCTCCGCTCGCGTGCGATACCTGGCACAAAATACTGGATGTTATTTAGAATTGTCTGTTTTTATACTGACGGTGTAGTGCAGAAATGTAAGGAATAGTAACCCACGGTGATTGGCAGTTACGTCCATGTTGGCCAGACACTTATTTGGTTACCACACTTCCTATTAACTCACGAAGGGTTACTAGAATCGGGATGTGACTAAATTACATGAGTGAAAGCGACAATAAAAACAGCCGACACACAGCTGCCGGTGGTACGGCGGACGTCCTACTTAGTCGACATCGACTCTGAAGGCAGCAGCTGGAAAGACCTGGTATCGGGCTGTCGCACAAGGGACCAAGGCCGGTGAGAGGGCCAGAACAACTTTCAGAAAGCAATGGCAAACTACTGAATACAAAATGGCCAAGAAACCCACGACAGTTGATATCCCAAATCTCGAGGAAGAGAATCAAGTGTTGAAATGTTCTAGAAGGGTTCTCAGAATACCATGGACCAACAAAATGCAGAATACAGACATTTGACAAGAGTTGGGCATAGAGGAGAACTGGTTCAGACATTCGACAAGATTTGGGCATATAGTTCAATAATGAAAAGAAAATTGAAATACTTTGGTCACATAAAAGACACAACGGTCTTGAGAGAACGGTAATGGAGGGTCTGGTGCCAGGCAAGAGAGGCAGAGGCAGACCGAGAAGGTGATGGCACCAAGATGTCAAGGAATGCTTGGGTATAACTCTGCAACATCCTGGAGATTTGGCAAGAGATCTAGTTTCTTTCTTTTCAATAGACTGAGGTACCACCTATTCAACAAATTGAAGATAGGTGGTACCGACGAATGCCCGTGCGGTACCGGTAAAATGACCGCTGAACATCTGCTGCAGAACTGCCCGACATACGAGGATCAGAGAGAGCAGATGTGGCCATCACCAGTGGAACTGCAAGACAAGCTCTATGGCAGCGGCGACAGCCTCAGGATGACCGCCGCTTTTTTCGAAAAAATAATGGTTACTGTCTGACTGCGTACGAAGAAGAAGAAGGACGGGATGTGATGGGGAGCGACGTTATGCAAGGGTCACAGGTTCGTGCTACATGATAATTGTTAATACATGTCTCAGATCTTAGATGGGTCCTTCCATTGAAAATGGGGGGGGGGGGGGGGTTAACCTTGTGCGGGTCACAAGTCTGGGTCCAATGTATTCTGTCCCGAGCACATGTTGTCCGAGCACATGTTGTCCGAGCACATGTTGTCCGAGCAAATGTTGTCCAGAGCATATGTTGTCCGAGCACATGTTGTCCCGAGCACATGTTGTCCGAGCACATGTTGTCTAGTATGTTGATGGTCTGCTCGAATCGGGATCACGTTTGTTGTAGTCTCTCTCTAGCGAACATCACCAGCGAGTGGGGAGTGGTCCAAGAGGTCTCTTCTTGTTGCTGGGTACCACAGGGTAGTTGCAGTACTCCATTGGTTGGTCGAGCTCGTAATGACAGTGAATTAGCGGAGACCAGTTAGTGCCCCATAGGGGTCTTGCAGCAGTGGCAACGAACCTCAGCTGATCCTGATCATATATCGCCTCCAAGCGGCAACCCTGGTTACAGGCTAAGTTAGTGTAGTCTGGAAATGAAAATAGGAATCGTAAAAGGAAGGCAAATGCGATACCTAAAAGAAATACACCTGAAATCGATCTTTCGGCAGAAAGGCGCAATATCCCAGCCTCGCTGTAGACCACGACACAACTCCTGATGTACGCACGCAGCTGAAATTTAAAATGACATCCGTGCTTACTGGAAAGGATGGCATAATAACATTTTGAAAAGGATATTCTGAAGGAAATGCTCCATTTGAATGGCGAGAAGTGCTTGAAGCGTAAAACGGTGCATATCTTGGTCGAACATATTTTTCAATGACGCTAAAAAAAACTTGCTGATGAAGGCAGACTTCGTCATCCTGCTGAGATTGTTGCAGATGTTCCTCTGTGTGGGATATATATTTAGATTGGATAGGCGAGTAATCATAGATAGTGTAACAACTGCAATATAGTATTCTCATAGTTTAGCCTACAGCATAATGTGCGATCCCAACTTAGTGGGAGATAGTTCGCGGATAACGAAGAGGCTTGGACGTGAAGTGCAAAATGGGGCTGAGACAGAAAGCAGAGACTTTTGGTCGACTGATAAGGAATACACACACACGCACACACACACACACGCACACATACACACACACGAGGGACCGTCATTAAGTAACATCAATTCTATTAATAACATTTTTACAAGTGTGCGATCCAGAAATTTGTGTGCGAAATTTTCCGACATAGACCCCGCGCCAGGCAACACACTCTGTCCACCTGTCCACTGGCTTGTGAATGCCCTCTAGAAACAATTTTGTTGTGTGACTAATTTGGCACCGTCTCCATTACCTCGTTGTCAACTGTCTTTGAACCAATCTGCTACCCACAGACATCATGGACAATGTTGTGCCTAGCGACATGATTCATGTCAAAGTATATAGGTATTTAATGAAATAGTGAATAGTGACAATTACCAGGCTTCTCGGAGGGAGGGAGTCATTCTCACAGGAATTTTCAGATTTAGTAAATCGCCAGTGTTCCAGTGTTAGCATTTAATTGTCATAGACAGAAGGGGGTAGGGAGTTTTGAATTCACCCATTCGGTTATGTCTAGTCATTTGGGAAAGATATCGATTTGGTGACTTGTGCTTTCACATATTGAAATCAGATTTAGGTTTTAGTGTTTTCTATGTTGAATTACGTGAAAAGGGAATTGAGTTGAATGAGGTCACCACTATACTTCTTCTTCTTCTTACGCTGTCAGACGTCAACCTGTATTTTTTCGAAAAAAGCAGCGGCCATCCTGAGGCTGTCGACACTGCCATAGAGCTTGTCTAGTGTTGTCACTGGTGATGGTCATATGTGCTTTCTCTGGTCCTCGTATGTCGGGCAGTTTTGCAGCAAATTTTCAGCGGTCATTTTCCCGGTACCACACGAGCATTCGTCAGTGCCACCTATCTTCAATTTGTTGAATAGGTGGTACCTCAGTCTATTGTGGCCAGTGCGAAGTCTGAAGACCACGACCTGCTCTCTTCTGTTTAGCTGGTAATAGGCATCGTTTTTTGTGTAGCCAGTATGTTCTGTTTCCCATTTGGTCATGTATCTAGCTCTAATAAGCCTTTTTGACTCTTCGTAGGTCACACTAGTATCTGGTTGTGGTAGTCTTGCACCTTTTTTTGCCAGTCTGTCTGCCTCATCGTTGCCTTGGATGTTACAGTGGGATGGAACCCACTGTACCACTACTCTTTTTGGTGCGGACTGCTGGCATAGTTGACAGAGTACTGCTCTTAAATCATTAACCACTATACGACAGAGGAATCTGAGTGTAAGAAAGTGAATCTGCTAGATAAGTATCTAAGAAGCCTGTTCCATGAAAATGTCATTTGGTTCCTACGACCAGTGATCTTTCACATCAAAGTGTCAATTGGTTCCTGTGACCAGTATCTGTTAAATGAAAGTGTCAATTGGTCCTGTGACCAGTATCTGTTATATGAAAGTGTCAGTTGGTCCTGTGACCAGTATCTGTTACATGAAAGTGTCAATTGGTTCCTGTGACCTGTATCTGTTACATGAAAGTGTCAATTGGTTCCTGTGACCAGTATCGGTTACATAAAAGTGTCAATTGGTCCTGTAACCAGTATTTGTTACATGAAAGTGTTAATTGGATCAGTGAGCAGTATCTGTTACGTAAAAGTGTCAATTGTTTTCTGTGACCAGTATCTGTTACATAAAAGTGTCAATTGGTCCTGTAACCAGTATCTGTTACATGAAAATGTCAATTGGTCCTGTAACCAGTATCTGTTACATGAAATTGTCAATTGGTCCTGTGACGAGTATCTGTTACATAAAAGTGTCAATTAGTTCCTGTAACCAGTATATGTTACATAAAAGTGTCAATTGGTCCCGTGACAAGTATCTGTTACATGAAAGTGTCAATTGGTCCTGTGACCAGTATCGCTTACATGAAAGTGTCAATTGGTCCCGTGACAAGTATCTGTTACATGAAAGTGTCAATTGGTTCATGTGGCCAGTATCTGTTACATAAAAATTGTCAAGGGGTTCCTGCGGCCAGTAGTAGTGGTGGGATCAGCCAGTAGTAGCGGTGTCATCAGCCAGTAGTAGTGGTGTCATCAGCCAATAGTAGTGATGTTACACCTGTATGGAGTGTTGCTAAAGATCTATTTTGTATCCAGAAACAAGATGTTACCTTTTTTATAAAGCAAGATGGCCGCGCCTGAATGGCTGCGCTCTCACTCGCGCCGGAGCTTGTGTCGTTTTCTGATGTTAGCTGATTACTATTCGGATTATAATTTATCAATATGTCTGTGTGTATAACAAAGATATGAATAGCACCACTGCCCCACAGAGTCGGAATATGGGCTAGCTATGTGATATGGCATAATACTGGCCATGATTAGGTGGTTTGTTAAGAGCAGTTTAGATGGAGCCTAACAGGCGGTGGGTATAATTTGCTCTAGTGTTTGAGTCTATTAAGATAGACTAGCACATCGGTTAATCACCCTCCGCGGCACTTGTCTCAACGCAGCAGACCAAAAAGCTGCTCGAGCCTAGCCCGCTAAATATGAACTCCTCCTCCCGGCTACACCCAGCTCACGCAAGAGCTGGGACCTGCACTGGAGCAGATGACCCTATAGAGCCGCATGCCAACTAAGACTTACTCTTCCATGCACTTTATTATCAAATTGTTGCGACTTAATGAATGTTCCTTGTGTGTGTTACATGGGAGTAAAGTTTGACCTCACGCTCCTATACCGTACATTGTCAGGAGATATCCGCACGCTGTCCTATACCGTACATTGTCAGGAGACAAAACAGAAAATAGATGCCAGAAATAGTATCATTCGAAAACTGACTGGCACAACATGGGGAGCAAAGTCAGATGTCTTCAGAACATCAGGAGTCGCTTCATTTTTCTCTGTAGCTGAGTAAGCCGCACCAATATGGAAGGACTACACATGTCAAACACATAGATACAGCAATAAATGAAACAGGCTGTATAGTTACTGGATGCCTAAAGCCTACACCAACTGAACAAAATATACCCCATAATCGGCATGGGGCTACCAGAGATACGAAGAACTGTCGCGTCAGAGATAGAGAGAAACAGGTAAATGGCCCAAGACACTCTATGTTCGGACATCAGGATTCAGCGCCCAAGACTAAAGTCAAGACAAAGTTTCTTACAGTCAACCCAGCCTCTACAGACTAGTCCAGGAAATCTACGTATCAAAAGTTGGAAACAGCTGACACAGGTCTCCTTGATCGAGTTACGGGAGGAACCTGTGCCTATACATCTCCTGCCCTACACAACATGGAAGTCACTAAATAGACTTCAAGCTGGTGTATCACGATGCAGGAAAAACCTGAAGCGATTGGGATACAGGGATGATGGAACATGCGAATGTGGAGTAACACAAGACCAGGACCATCTGATGATCTGCTCAAACCTCCCGGAGACTTGTAGCATGGGTGACCTGCTGAGTGCCAGTGACAGGGCAATCCACGTGGCTGAATACTGGAAGAATGATGTGTGACGTAGTGCCTAGGGCACGGGAAGTAAGTAAGTACATTCACCCTACAGCCCAGACTTCTCTCCAGGCGATGTCCACCTGTTTGGACCCCTAAAAGAATTCATGGTAGGTCAGCATTGCAGCACAGGTGACGAAGTGAAACCGACTGTCCTCAATTGGTTTAAATAAACTGACAAATTTTTCGACTTTGAAGCTTTTCAAGCATTACTTAAACGAAGGGATAAGTGCATAAACGTTGCAGGAGATAATAGAAATATGTGTATGTGTGTGTGTGGGTGTGTGTGTGTGTGCGTGTATGGTTCTGTGTCTATGTGTGTGTGCGTGTGTGTATATTCTAGTTTTTACTGTTTTCAACATCAACACTACTTGTATTGCTTGGAAGATGACCTCCGAACTGAAAATTCATAAGCTACAAAGTTGCCTGAATAATTAGCAGGGCTCAGATAACACACTCAATCAGAGCGGCGATCCAGTAGACTCCAGACATCAACACATATCAGACAGTGAGAAAGCAGAAAGACTAGCGAACCTAGAAGTAGCCGTGGCACAAATAAACACATTGAGCCAACATGTAAACATCAAAATAAACTCGTAAAAATAACTTCAAAGAGGAATGGCGGAACCGATTGGCAGACGGGTGTACTGGGCGTGCCATGTATAGAGAAACGCCACACCCAACTATGTCATTCCCGAGCAGCAAAGTGCAGATCAAGGAGAAGGTCAATCTTCCAACATCACGGCATATCAGACTTAAGGAATGTCAAAGCAGATTAGACCAGGCACTCGAATCTACCTACACACGGTAGCCGTCTTCTTCTTCTTTTTCTTCTACTTCTCCTTTCTCTTCTTCTTCTTCTTCTGCTACTTTTTTATTCTGTTCTTTCTACTTCTTACTTTTCTCTCTCTCATTCTCTTCCTCCTCCTCTTCTTCTTCTTCACCTTGTTCTCCTTCTTCCTCTTCCGCCTCCTCTTCTTCATTCAGTTCGCTATACTTCTCATTATGTTTTAATCAACCTGGATATTGTGTTAGCTTTTCTTTGTGTACATAGATACAAACATATCTGGATGCGATGAGATGTACCATAGTAGCTGGTGTGGCCCCGGGCGCGATGAGATGTACCATAGTAGCTGGTGTGGCCCTGGGCGCGATGAGATGTACCATAGTAGCTGGTGTGGCCCTGGGCGCGATGAGATGTACCATAGTAGCTGGTGTGGCCCCGGGCGCGATGAGATGTACCATAGTAGCTGGTGTGGCCCTGGGCGCGATGAGATGTACCATAGTAGCTGGTGTGGCCCTGGGCGCGATGAGATGTACCATAGTAGCTGGTGTGGCCCTGGGCGCGATGAGATGTACCATAGTAGCTGGTGTGGCCCTGGGCGCGATGAGATGTACCATAGTAGCTGGTGTGGCCCCGGGCGCGATGAGATGTACCATAGTAGCTGGTGTGGCCCTGGGCGCGATGAGATGTACCATAGTAGCTGGTGTGGCCCCGGGCGCGATGAGATGTACCATAGTAGCTGGTGTGGTCCTGGGCGCGATGAGATGTACCATAGTAGCTGGTGTGGCCCCGGGCGCGATGAGATGTACCATAGTAGCTGGTGTGTCCCTGGGCGCGATGAGATGTACCATAGTAGCTGGTGTGGCCCTGGGCGCGATGAGATGTACCATAGTAGCTGGTGTGGCCTTTGCGAGATGAGATGTACCATAGTAGCCGGTGTGGCACCTGGTCTGGTTCAAGGCTACCATAGTAGCTGGTGTGGCACCTGGTCTGGTTAAAGGCTACCATAGTAGCCAGTGTGACACCTGGTCTGGTTGAAGGCTACCATAGTAGCCGGTGTGGCACCTGGCCTGGTTAAAGGCTACCATAGTAGCCGGTGTGGCACCTGGTCTGTTTGAAGGCTACCATAGTAGCTGGTGTGGCACCTGGTCTGGTTGAAGGTTACCACAGTAGCCGATTAGGCACCTGGTCTGGTTGTAGGCTACCATAGTAGCCGGTGTGGCACCTGGTCTGGTTGAAGGCTACCATAGTAGCTGGTGTGGCACCTGGTCTGGTTGAAGGTTACCACAGTAGCCGGTTAGGCACCTGGTCTGGTTGAAGGCTACCATAGTAGCTGGTGTGGCACCTGGTCTGGTTGAAGGCTACCATAGTAGCTGGTGTGGCACCTGGTCTGGTTGAAGGCTACCATAGTAGCCGGTGTGGTACCTGGTCTGGTTGAAAACTACCATAGTAGCCGGTGTCGCACCTGGTCTGGTTGAAGGCTACCATAGTAGCTGGTGTGGCACCTGGTCTGGTTGAAGGCTACCATAGTAGCTGGTGTGGCATCTGGTCTGGTTGAAGGCTACCATAGTAGCCGGTGTCGCACCTGGTCTGGTTGACGGCTACCACAGTAGCTGGTGACACCTGGTCTGGTTGAAGGCTACCACAGTAGCCGGTGTGACACCTGGTCTGGTTGAAGGCTACCACAGTAGCCAGTGTGACACCTGGTCTGGTTGAAGGCTACCATAGTAGCCGGTGTGATACCTGGTCTGGTTGAAGGCTACCACAGTAGCCGGTGTGACACCTGGTCTGGTTGAAGGCTACCACAGTAGCCGGTGAGGCACCTGGTCTGGTTGAAGGCTACCATAGTAGCTGGTTTGGCACCTGGTCTGGTTGAAGGTTACCACAGTAGCCGGTTAGGCACCTGGTCTGGTTGAAGGCTACCATAGTAGCCGGTGTGGCATCTGGTCTGGTTGAAGGCTACCATAGTAGCTGGTGTGGCACCTGGTCTGGTTGAAGGCTACCATAGTAGCTGGTGTGGCACCTGGTCTGGTTGAAGGCTACCATAGTAGCCGGTGTGGCATTTGGTCTGGTTGAAGGCTACCATAGTAGCCGGTGTGTCACCTGGTCTGGTTAAAGGCTACCATAGTAGCCGGTGTGGCACCTGGTCTGGTTGAAGGCTACCATAGTAGCCGGTGTGGCACCTGGTGTGGTTGAAGGCTACCATAGTAGCCGGTGTGGCACCTGGTCTGGTTGAAGGCTAACATAGTAGCCGGTGTGGCACCTGGTCTGGTTGAAGGCTACCATAGTCGCCGGTGTGGCACCTGGTCTGGTTGAAGGCTACCATAGTAGCCGGTGTGGCACCTGGTCTGGTTGAAGGCTACCATAGTAGCCGGTGTGGCACCTGGTCTGGTTGAAGGCTACCATAGTAGCTGGTGTGGCACCTGGTCTGGTTGAAGGCTACCATTGTAGCCGGTGTGGCACCTGGTCTGGTTGAAGGCTACCATAGTAGCCGGTGTGGCACCTGGTCTGGTTGAAGGCTACCATAGTAGCCGATGTGGCACCTGGTCTGGCTGCTTTACTTCTTCAAAGGATGTTCTTTCTTTGATTCGACTGTAGACGCTAGAAAAAACAACCCCCGCGTCTTCATTAGACTAGCTAATCTCTCAATGTTCTAATACAACCATGGAAAATAAACTTAGGTACATCAAGAATGTTTAAATATACTTGTCTGTGTGAGTGTTATAATATGGTTGTCTGTGTGAGTGTTAAAATATGGTTATCTGTATTAGTGTAAAAATATACTCGTATGTGTGAGTGTTAGAATATGGTTGTATGTGTGAGTGTTAAAATATGGCTGTCTGTATAAGTGTTAAAATATGGTTGTCTGTATGAGTGTTAAAATATACTTGTCTGTGTGCGTGTTAAAATATACTTACCTGTGTGAGTGTTAAAATATACTTGTCTGTGTGAGTGTTAAAATAGGGTTGTCTATATAAGTGTTAAAATTTACTTGTCTGTGTGAGTGTTAAAATATACTTGTCTGTACGAGTGTTAAAATATACTTGTCTGTGCGAGTGTTAAAATATACTTGTCTGTGCATTAAAATATACTTGTCTGTGTGAGTGTTAAAATATACTTGTCTGTGTGAGTGTTAAAATATACTTGTCTGTGTGAGCGTTAAAATATACTTGTCTGGGAGTGTTTAAATATACTTGTCTGTGTGAGTGTTAAAATATACTTGTCTGTGCGAGTGTTAAAATATACTTGTCTGGGAGTGTTTAAATATACGTTTCTGTGAATGTTTAAATATATTTTACATTTTATGCTTTCGCTAATCTTTGTTTTCTGCAAGCCTAGGATCTGACCGTTGTTTTATTACTTCAAACAAATGACATCAAATTTCATGGCCAAGCCCGATTGATATCCCAATTCAATTGAATGCACTCGTTTTCCACCATTAAAGCAGGAAAGTAAGGGATTCCTGGAAATAAACAAGCTTGGTAAAGCTCTTTCCAGGCCTGGACGTGAAGTCTGCTAAATGAAGCTTTTGTCTAAATATATTTCCCTCAGCGCTTTCCACCTTGTTGTCAATTCCATTTATTCATTGATTCTATTTCTGACTGCCCAAATCTCTCCGATTTAAAGACTCAAGTTTGTTGTCAAAGAGCGGATTTCTGCCTGAGTGCCATTAATGAGAAGACCAGCTGTGGCATTCCACGAATGGAACGATTATATAGGAGTGTGAATGGGGCTAGCAATCTCACCTTTCATAAACTCAGTACTACATGAACCGACACTGTAATATGTGCTTTGAAGACAAAATTGCCATATGCAAATAAACTAGGTCACGCCAAAGCGTAACACATATTATCGAGATATACGATTTGTGTGTTGTTGTTTACGCAACTATTTATAAAAATAGGCACGCCTTGGCTCCACATCGGCACAAATATACAAACTATAACGTACGTTACGTCCAAAAACTCTTTGTCAGCGCCAGAGGAAGACACACATGAGTAACGAGGACTCAGTTACAATCATAAAAAGCAAAACACAAAAACTAGCATTTAATTTTCCTAATGGCTTGTTGCTTCAAACCTCTTGGTTTGAAAACATTCTATTCGTTTCATTAGACGTATCTTCTCTGTCTGTTCACTCACTTTTTCCTTTGCATTTCTCTATACATATATATATATATATTGACATGCACCAAAGAGGAGCAGAGTCATATTACCCGCTTTTTGATCAGGGAAGAGGTGAAGCCTATAGACACCGAGTAGTTAACCTCATTGTTACATCACCGATTGACTGTGAATGTAGTTACCGAACATCTGGATATCAGATGGGACACAAGCAGGCTATTTTTTGTGTACCAGCTGGTCAATGGCTGCAATCGACTCTGCGGTCACTACTCTATATCCCTGACCTGGTCGTGAAAAAAAATAACAGATAACAGAACGCTGCTCCGCTTTGGTGCATGTCAATAGTATGGCGGTTATAGTTAACTGAAATTATGACGTCAAAGTGTTCGTTTACATCGTTATAGCACACGCAGGACACTCTGGACATACTTAGCAACAAGGTACAATAAAAAGATATGGTTTTTATACTTTACATCTCACTTTTAAGGTTTTCATCGGAAGCCCCATCGAAAATATATTTATCTTATTATTGATATAGTCATTATTTTGTGTACCTATATCTTTGTGTGTGTGTGTGTGCGTGCGTGTGTGGGTGTGCGTGTGTGTGTGTGCGTGCGTGTGTGGGTGTGCGTGTGCGTCGCTTGATATCTGTTTTTTAATATTTGTTTTTTCGTCTAATTTATTCCTGTTTTGTCACGCGTTGGCACGCCGTGTCTCACATTATCCTGGCACGTCCGGTTAATGATGGCGATCTTAAACAGCTCCCTTTACATCGTGTTTTGTTTCTTGTTCTCATTTGTTAGTTGTTTTCGTTCATTGTCGTTGTCTCTGACTAAGGTGTTTTGGCAGAAACGTAGGTATCGTTAGGTTTTTCTCTAGTGTGGTCACTGTAGCAATATGTGTGTGTGTGTGTGTGTGTGTGTGTGATCACTGTACAAAAATATGTGTGTGTGTGTGTGTGGTCACTGTAGCAATGTGTGTGTGGTCACTGTAGCAATATGTGTGTGTGTGGTCACTGTAGCAATGTGTCTGTGGTCACTGTAGAAAAATATGTGTGTGTGTGTGGTCACTGTAGCAATGTGTGTGTGGTCACTGTAGCAATGTGTGTGTGTGTGTGTTGGTCACTGTAGCAAAATATGTGTGTGTGTGTGTGGTCACTGTAGCAATGTGTGTGTGAGTGGTCACTGTAGCAAAATATGTGTGTGTTTGTGTGTGGTCACTGTAGCAAAATATGTGTGTTTGTGTATGTCGTCACTGTAGCAAAATGTGTGTGTGTGTGTGGTCACTGTAGCAAAATATATGTGTGTGTGTGTGGTCACTGTAGCAATGTGTGTGGTCACTGTAGCAATGTGTGTGTGTGTGTGTGGTCACTGTAGCAAAATATGTGTGTGTGTGTGTGGTCACTGTAGCAATGTGTGTGTGGTCACTGTAGAAAAATATGTGTGTGTGTGTGGTCACTGTAGCAATGTGTGTGTGGTCACTGTAGCAATGTGTGTGTGTGTGTGTTGGTCACTGTAGCAAAATATGTGTGTGTGTGTGGTCACTGTAGCAATGTGTGTGTGAGTGGTCACTGTAGCAAAATATGTGTGTGTTTGTGTGTGGTCACTGTAGCAAAATATGTGTGTTTGTGTATGTCGTCACTGTAGCAAAATATGTGTGTGTGTGTGGTCACTGTAGAAAAATATATGTGTGTGTGTGTGGTCACTGTAGCAATGTGTGTGTGTGTGTGTGGTCACTGTAGCAATGTGTGTTTGTGTGTGTGGTCACTGTAGCAAAATATGTGTATGTGTGTGTGGTCACTGTAGCAATGTGTGTGGTCACTGTAGCAATGTGTGTGGTCACTGTAGCAATGTGTGTGTGTGGTCACTGTAGCAATGTGTGTGTGTGTGGTCACTGTAGCAATGTGTGTGTATGTGTGTGGTCACTGTAGCAATGTGTGTGTGTGTGGTCACTGTAGCAAAATATGTGTGTGTGTGGTCAATAGCAATGTGTGTGTGTCTGCGTGCGTGCGTGCGTGTGTGTGTGTGTGTGTGTGTGTGTGTGATCAAACATGTCAGTCAGGTCAGGCACAACATGCTGACCCTCAACTCAGCTTCCTCGCATCCCTCCCTGGAAACGGGCTGTTTTCAGGGTAGACTGGCTAATAGAAGCCAAGGCAGATGCAGCCAAGCATAGCACAACCGCCAGGAGGACTCCTTTTCACCTTCATCAGAACTCTCCGCATATGAGGAAAGCTACTGTAACCCGCCACTTAACGTCCTTTCAGGCGCACAAAAGAGTGAACCTACTTATTGTAGGCATTGAAAAGAACCATAACTCAAACTAGAAATAGCTTGTGACAAATCGATGTGGCCACATGAAGGTGTTGCATATTTATTGGAAATCTTTTCTGATGAAACTTTGATCTGAGAAATAACAGCCGCTGCAGCTGCCACGTGCTGTATATGCAAAGTTTTTATTTTATATCCGATCGGGAGAACTGTCTGGTCCGGCACTCTGTACTGACCAATACCAATCTGGGGAACTGTCTGGTCCGGCACTCTGTACTGACCAATACCGATCTGGGGAACTGTCTGGTCCGGCACTCTGTACTGACCAATACCGATCTGGGGAACTGTTTGGTCCGGCACTTTCTACTGACCAATACCGATCTGGGGAACTGTCTGGTCCGGCACTCTGTACTGACCAATACCGATCTGGGGAACTGTCTGGTCCGGCACTCTGTACTGACCAATACCGATCTGGGGAACTGTCTGGTCCGGCACTCTGTACTGACCAATACCGATCTGGGGAACTGTCTGGTCTGGCACTCTGTACTGACCAATACCGATCTGGGGAACTATCTGGTCCGGCACTCTGTACTGACCAATACCGATCTGGGGAACTATCTGGTCCGGCACTCTGTACTGACCAATACCGATCTGGGGAACTGTCTGGTCCGGCATTCTGTACTGACCAATACCGATCTGGGGAACTGTCTGGTCTGGCACTCTGTACTGACCAATACCGATCTGGGGAAATATCTGGTCCGGCACTCTGTATTGACCAATACCGATCTGGGGAACTGTCTGGTCCGGCACTCTGTACTGACCAATACCGATCTGGGGAACTGTATGGTCCGGCACTTTCTACTGACCAAGACCGATCTGGGAAACTGTCCGGTCCGGCACTTTGTACTGACCAATACCGATCTGAGAAACTGTCCCGTCCGGCACTTTGTACTGATCAAGACCGATCTGGGAAACTGTCCGGTCCGGCACTTTGTACTGACCAAGACCGATCTGGGGAACTGTCTGGTCCGGCACTTTGTACTGACCAAGACTGATCTGGGAAACTGTCCGGTCCGGCACTTTGTACTGACCAAGACCGATCTGGGGAACTGTCTGGTCCGGCACTCTGTACTGACCAATACCGATCTGGGGAACTGTCCGGTCCGGCACTTTGTACTGACCAAGACCAATATTTCTCTTCAGTTGTTCCCTGGGAACAAGCTGTTTTTAAGGCAGTTCGACTGATCGGCGTGATTCCGTTGTGGTGAGTCTAAAGCAGATGAAGGCAAGCACAGCACAACCGCCTTAAGGATCGCGAAATGTGCACATTTTGGATGTGAAGGAAGCTATTTCAACCCGCCACTTAACGCTATTTTCAGGGCGTACAAAAAGGTAAGCATATTCATTATGGCCATTCAACAACATCATTTTATCTCAAACAGAAACACAATGATATGCTTTACAGAGGTTTTGAACATATATTTTCTTGGTCAGAAGATCTACACCCAAGCCACTCATCCATAATTCATTCTGTTATTTTTTTGTTCCAGATCCACATCCTGGAAACGTCAGATCGCCCAATCTTTAGTAAGACTGTCAGAGGGCCGGAGCACAGATAGGAAGCAAGCGGCAGATAACCTCTGGCTGATCTAAACAGAACTCAAAGTAAACAGCGCATTAACACAGTTGGTTTACTTTCAGCCTAGCACAGAAAACAGTCCTCGTCTATGACCTAAATGCTTTTAAACAATGCTTAAGAGCGCAAATATGGAGATTCTATTTACTGAAGACACACACATCATGATATAACCAGTAAGGACTCTTGTTTGAACGAAGAGGTTTGTCGCCAAATAACGATCTACACTTTATAACAGCACACATTGAACCGTTCTCTGGGCTTATGTGGTTTCTTGCTCTGCTCAGTTTTCTCCTGGGTGGACCATAATTTGTATGTGGTCTACACGTCATAAAGCAAACATAAATATTTCAAATGCGTTGAAAACGACCCATACATTCAGCAATCAACCAGCAATACTATAAAGCTGCAATATTGAAGTCGTCCTTGGTATCAAGTTCCCAAAGTGTACACGCTAACTGCTAAATATTTGTTGGAGATCCAGTACGTCCTGAAGTCCTCATACTTTCAGAAAAAAGCTCTGTATTGTGGCAGAATAGGGTTGTAGCTTGGACAAACAAGACAATCCTTATAACTCAACCGTTTTGAGTGCAGGTTTGTTCTCAACATTACTCAGCAGTTTAGTCTTGGTTGCTGATACGTCTTGGTATAACCAGGAAGGACTCTATGGTTTTTGCTACACCAAAAACATTACAATATTTTTTTTAAAAGCATTTCATTCGCTGCCATTTCATTTGCCCATTGATGCTGTTCAATGGTTCAATCCTGTATGCCAATTGTTTGGAAGTCGCCAATCTGCCATAATAGTATCTGAGGGACTCTAGTCTGCGATTGAAACGACCCGTACATTTATCACAAAAAAGCATACACATTATCCAACAACGATCTAACAGTTACAGTACTGATGATTTTCAACGATGCTGAAAAATTCTAGTCAAGATGCTGGGATAATTGTATAGCACTGCTGTAACCAGAAATGAATTTGTGATTCAAAGATCTTTTCGCTCGCTACTAATCACTGACTCTAAAGAGAAACGCATGTTTTCATTCTCCGAATGGAGGGCTTTTCAATGCTTCTGAAAAGTTCATTCCCTTTGTACAGGTCGTAATTCAGAACTAATATAGCCAAAAGGTCTTCACTCTATGGGACACGTCTCGTCATGAATGGATTTCATTTTCGGAAAAAAGAAACCATCAAACTGAATAGTTAACAAATAAACATTAAAACACTGCACGACAAAAAGTCCAGGAAATAACTTGTATACCTTCCTCAGCTCTTCTATGACCATTTCAATTTTAGGTAACAGCAACATTCGAGAAATTTGACTATTCCTAATTGACGGAGAATGATTTAAAGAAGACAATTTAGTATATCGGAACTACATAAGTCAAGCTAAAATAAAAATTGTATAGAAAGGAAGAAAACTCCAAGCACCCCAACAAATGACCCTTGACTTGTTCTGATGAACGAAGTCTGACATAAACAAGTTCATTTGGTACATCAGATCTAGATAAGTCAAACGGAGACAGAGAGAAAAAGGAAAAAAATTGAACAAGACTTGACTTTTCAAATAAGCAGAATATGATCTCGAAAAGGGCATTTAATACATGATAACAAGATGCGACAAGAAAAAAGAGATTAAGTCGAAAGGCAGAAAACTCAAACAAAACAGTGACATTTGACTTTTCAAATAAACGTAATATGATAAAAAGAAGGGAATTTAATAAGCTGTGATAAATAAAACGAGAAAGTGATAAAGTATAAAGGAAAATAGACGTTGATGCCGCAGAAGACGGATGTGTCGGACCGAAAGGATCAAATATCGGAGTGAAGCTGTAAACTAGCGACACAACGCATTCCGTTCTCCAGACTACATAAAGCTACTTGTGAAACCCTGTTCAGGGCTTGGTAGCGGGAGATTGAGAACGTTCAGGGCTTGGTAGCGGGAGTTTGAGAACATTCAGGGCTTGATAGCGGGAGATTGAGAACGTTCAGGGCTTGGTAGCGGGAGTTTGAGAACGTTCAGGGCTTGGTAGCGGGAGATTGAGAACGTTCAGGGCTTGGTAGCCGGAGATTGAGAACGTTCAGGGCTTGGTAGCGGGAGATTGAGAACGTTCAGGGCTTGGTAGCGGGAGATTGAGAACGTTCAGGGCTTGGTAGCGGGAGATTGAGAACGTTCAGGGCTTGGTAGCGGGAGATTGAGAACGTTCAGGGCTTGGTAGTGGGAGATTGAGAACGTTCAGGGCTTGGTAGCTGAAGATTGAGAACGTTCAGGGCTTGGTAGTGGGAGATTGAGAACGTTCAGGGCTTGGTAGCTTTAGATTGAGAACGTTCAGGGCTTGGTAGCTGAAGATTGAGTACGTTCAGGGCTTGGTAGTGGGAGATTGAGAACGAACGCAGAAGAAGAAGGCGTTGATAAAGGAACTTTAATTAGCTAAATGTCGACACATTTCGATTTTGTATTCAAAAGGTTTCATACAGTCAAAGTGAGGACGGATGAAATGAATATGTTGAAAGGTTATCAGTGACTGCCGTAAATGTGGAAGTGTTAAAGACTGAAATAATTGGAATTTCAGTTCTTGTTAAGTGGGCGTCAACCCAGGTAAAGGTTTAGACGCTGCTATCGGGAATGAAGTGTTTGAGATTTCATTATTATTTTTATGAGGTTAAAGGCACTAGTTCGTATCATTGCTGACTGCTCTTTCCTAATAAGAAACTATGCACTCATTTGCAGATGAGTCGACGTATTAATAGCGGAAGTTGACACGCGTGCCCAAGACGTAAAAAGCGAGTGCTCTATCACTGCGCCAATTAGACGTGTAAGAATGCCAAGGTCTGTCCTATAGTAGTTACTCTACTGTCGGGGAATGAAGTTGTTAGAGACTTGAGTATACTAAGTCAAGGTTTGTCCCATAGTAGTTACACTACTGTCGGGGAATAAAGTTGTTAGAGACTTGAGTATACTAAGTCAAGGTTTGTCCCATAGTAGTTACACTACTGTCGGGGAATAAAGTTGTTAGAGACTTGAGTATACTAAGTCAAGGTTTGTCCAATAGTAGTTACACTACTGTCGGGGAATAAAGTTGTTAGAGACTTGAGTATACTAAGTCAAGGTTTGTCCAATAGTAGTTACACTACTGTCGGGGAATAAAGTTGTTAGAGACTTGAGTATACTAAGTCAAGGTTTGTCCAATAGTAGTTACACTACTGTCGGGGAATAAAGTTGTTAGAGACTTGAGTATACTAAGTCAAGGTTTGTCCAATAGTAGTTACACTACTGTCGGGGAATAAAGTTGTTAGAGACTTGAGTATACTAAGTCAAGGTTTGTCCAATAGTAGTTACACTACTGTCGGGGAATAAAGTTGTTAGAGACTTGAGTATACTAAGTCAAGGTTTGTCCATTAGTAGTTACACTACTGTCGGGGAATAAAGTTGTTAGAGACTTGAGTATACTAAGTCAAGGTTTGTCCTATAGTAGTTACATTAGTAGGTACACTACTGTCGGGGAATGAAGTTGTTAGAGACTTCAGTATACTAAGTCAAGGTTTGTCCATTAGTAGTTACACTACTGTCGGGGAATAAAGTTGTTAGAGGCTTGAGTATACTAAGTCAAGGTTTGTCCATTAGTAGTTACACTACTGTCGGGGAATAAAGTTGTTAGAGACTTGAGTATACTAAGTCAAGGTTTGTCCATTAGTAGTTACACTACTGTCGGGGAATAAAGTTGTTAGAGACTTGAGTATACTAAGTCAAGGTTTGTCCTATAGTAGTTACATTAGTAGGTACACTACTGTCAGGGAATGAAGTTGTTAGAGACTTGAGTATACTAAGTCAAGGTTTGTCCAATAGTAGTTACACTACTGTCGGGGAATAAAGTTGTTAGAGACTTGAGTATACTAAGTCAAGGTTTGTCCATTAGTAGTTACACTACTGTCGGGGAATAAAGTTGTTAGAGACTTGAGTATACTAAGTCAAGGTTTGTCCATTAGTAGTTACACTACTGTCGGGGAATAAAGTTGTTAGAGACTTGAGTATACTAAGTCAAGGTTTGTCCATTAGTAGTTACACTACTGTCGGGGAATAAAGTTGTTAGAGACTTGAGTATACTAAGTCAAGGTTTGTCCATTAGTAGTTACACTACTGTCGGGGAATAAAGTTGTTAGAGACTTGAGTATACTAAGTCAAGGTTTGTCCATTAGTAGTTACATTACTGTCGGGGAATAAAGTTGTTAGAGACTTGAGTATACTAAGTCAAGGTTTGTCCATTAGTAGTTACACTACTGTCGGGGAATAAAGTTGTTAGAGACTTGAGTATACTAAGTCAAGGTTTGTCCATTAGTAGTTACACTACTGTCGGGGAATAAAGTTGTTAGAGACTTGAGTATACTAAGTCAAGGTTTGTCCATTAGTAGTTACAGAGCGTATATGAGGTAAGAGTGCCCAGTTCCATTCCTCGCTGTCTTTTGCTTCATCGGTTGTATTACATGTATCCAATTACACCTGGGTCGACTGGAGCGTACCGATAACGAGATTCATATATGAATCGTTAGAGATTACATTGAACGAGGTCTCAGTTTTTGTTCCTAGAGCTTACCAGTTTAGTCCCTGTCTGATTTGCATTCTATATACATGTCTCTCTCTCTCTCTGTATATATTAATTAATGGACAGCATGTTCTCCTAGTATAGAGCTATCCATAGAAGATTGATAAGACTGACGAATTAAGAAGGCGTGCCACGGCAGTCACAGTGCAGTGTGCCAGGTACGTTTTAATTTTAGCTCTGATACATCCAAAATGATAAGTCTAACTGATGTTTGAACAGGTGTCCACTAATAAAGAGACCCGAATTCTAATAAATCGGCCACCTGTAGGCCACCTTACAGTTACTAACGGTCAATTCGATACGTCCGGTACTCATTTTCACCTGGGTGCACATTCATTCCCCGAATGGGGCACAGATTCGACTCATTTACTGTGAGAGAACAACTCTCCCACTTACCCTCCTCTTGGACTGAACTTAGTTAACCCTGAAGCAAACTATGTTATGAACAAACAAAAAACCTGATTCAGAAATCCCAAATGGTAGAACAACTCGACTGGCAAGAAAACAACTTCAATTATAAACTGTAGATAAAGTGTGAAAGCAAATCACTGACCAATTTGGTGTTCCGTCAGAATGCATAACAAGCTTACACATCACATCAGTGCAACAATAACTGGACTTGATTATACATTCGTTCATTCTCAGCATTAAAAGTGCATTTCAACGATGCTCAAGAGTTCAGTGAATATACGGGATGTCTTAAGTGCACTTTCCCGTTTAGAATGACCAGAAGGTCTTCATCGTGTGGGTCGAAGTGATTAGAAAGTTGAACGTTCTGTGATTTTCTTTGAAACTGTTTTATTCAGATAAGATAGTTTTTTTTCTTTTCGCAGCAAAAGGATTATAGACCTGTGTCTGGGCTTCCTTTTGATGGTTCACACGCCCTGATATAACCAATGAGACTTTAACTGTGGCCGAACGTCAAGTACCTTCACCCCAAACAGGTTACACTCTTCCGAACAAGAAATGCGGTGTTCATAATTATAAACGCAAGTGGATAAACGGCGTACCGGAATGCCAAATTCTGACTTCTCAGTTGAACAAGTAGCAGGTGGATTATTGTTTTTGCTGCTAATCTGGCAACACATTCCTTAAGCTGGGTACTAGAACTATAAATAGTTTAATCAGATTCGCTATGTGACCTCTTCAAACACATCCCGGATACGCGCACCAGGTGAGTCGTCGTTGCTGGAGGGAGTTGGTCACCGCAATATTTCAGCAATTACCTGGCAAACAAGGACAGATGGATCTCTTGGGCAATACGTGAATGTGATAATGGCTTTATCGTTGGTGACATGAGATTATTTGTGTTCGAAGTCTCGTGATTGTGTTAATTAATTCCTTTCTTCGTATTCATCAATTGACGGCGCTACAATATCATAACAAGCAGCGTAGATATTGATTTCTGCTGACATGATTTCTTCCAAGCTAATTCTGGACACAGAGCGCAAGCTACTTCCCCTGAACTCTTTTTAAAGGAGTACGGGAAGGCTCGGATTGTAGCTTCCGGGTTATCTGCCGCCACATTTGAGGGTAGCCCCGAGACAAATCACATGATGTTATGTCATAGATTCAGCCCATATGAGTCATCTTGGAGTAGACTACAGCCAGTGATCACGTGGCAGATGGTAACGTATTATCTGGTGTGGTTCTTGCACGTTCACATCACGTGTGGGTTCCAGACCTTGACCTTTTCACCAGTGCAGGGGGTTTCCTACGAATTCACCGATAACCCAGGTCGGGTTGGGGGCAACCTTAGTGAGATGGTTGTAAGTCTGACCGGGTTAACGTCACAGCTGCCCTTCAAGAACATCACTCATGATGCAGTAACTGTGAATAACAGCCGTAAACGTTTTGTATTTGAAAGAGCCGCGTCTGACGGAAGCGATGTTCCCCGTGATTCGCCAGCTGCTCTGGTCATCGCTAGCTCCATCGCTGCTGTCTGCATCCTCGTGTTCTTCGTTGTAGCCTACCTGTGGCACACACACCAACTGGATAGTCGTGCCAGAAAACTGGCAATTCAATTGGCAGCTGATGCGGAGCAGGGGATGCGCTGCAGACGAACAGGTCCTCAAATTTCCCGAGGCCATCCCAGGGCAACTCCCAAAGAAAAGCCTCGACCTATTTCAATATGCTCAATGGAACAAAGTCAGTATGCAGGGTTTACGGCCGACGAGGAACGAGGACCTGGCAGTGAGTGTGGGCGGAGCTCTGTAGGTGTATCTGAAAGCGAAGCTGTGGATAATGAAGACGCTTTTGAGCCCATACAACTTCCCGTGTTTGGGGAACAGGACAGTAGGGTGACTAAAGGTGGGCGAGGACCGCCCAGAAAATGGAACAGATCAAGAAAAAGTTATTCTGGAGCTAATCTTGAAAAACGGGACTCAACAATCACGGACAAAGATGTTCTTACTCACTTTGCAAGTAGAAGGCATTCCACTTTCTTCATTTAATAGAACGAGGACTGCAGTAAAAGTGCAGACGAAAGCTAGTTCAACATTTCCAATGATGGGGAGCCAGTTTGTTTTCTCTATCTTACCACAATGGAGCTGCAACAAATGGCACTCTTCAAGCAGATCTGCCCTATCCTGTTGTTTACTATTTTTTCCAGCTTCACGTTCCTCACGTATTCTCTAGGGACAGCTGGCGTGTGGTAAAGGAACAGTTCATTGACCACAGCTGAATTTCAAAGACGAAGGGGACATGAACGCACTGGATATGGATCTGACATCCTAGAAAACATATCTGTAGAACGATCCGGATAGAGATCCTGTCTAAAGATCCACCACAGACTGGGGCGAAAATAAGCTCAGAGAAATGAAAGGACAACGCAGCAAGAGAAGCGAGAAACAACAATCGCATGACCGTTTAATGTGTCACGACTGGCGAAGGGGATACTACTACTACTACTAGTACTACTACTACGGCTACTACTGCTGCTGCTGCTACTACTACTTCTACTGCTACTACTGCTACTATTACTACTACTGCTACTAATACCAGTACTACTACCACTACTACTACTTCTACTAATACTACTGCTATTACCACTACTACTACTACAACTACTGCTACTACTACCAGTACTACAACTACTGCCACTACTACTACTACAACTACTACCGCTACTATAACTACTACTACTATCACTACTATCACTACTTCTACTACTATTACTACAACTAGCACTACTCCGTATTTTATCTGTATCGGCCTCTGTATCTCTTTTCCGTGTGTAACGTGACCTCTCTTTTTCTCTGTTGGTTTCACTCAAGTGACTGCCTTGCAATGCTGACTTTGAATTTTCGCAGTGCATCACAGATCCATCGCAACTCTCTATCTAAGATGTACTGTTTCACCTGTCTTTATCATGTTCTATACCATAATCGTTCGTTTGTAATCTTGGCAAAGCGACCAAGGTCAATGGATTTATTGATTACTTTCTGTAGTCTATTGAAATCAGTCCTGCGCCATATTGGGCTCCAAAGAAACTGTTCGATTTCACTTGAAAGTCGAAGATCTTTGACTCTGCATTCAATCTGACCATTCTAGAGCTCCATATGGCTTTCATCACGACACATACTTTTTATCTCTTGTTAATTTGATTCCACGTCGTCCTCTGCGCCATCAGTCCGGTTGATAATATTCCCTAGAAATATGAGGCTCTCTAACGTTCCTCTAAAAATATGAGCTCTTTAACGTCTCTCTAAAAATATGAGGTTCTCTAACGTTTCTCTAAAAATATGAGGCTCTCTAACGTCTCTCTAACAATATGAGACTCTCTAACGTTTCTCTAAAAATATGAGGCTCTCTAACGTCTCTCTAAAAATATGAGGCTCTCTAACGTCTCTCTAAAAATATGAGGCTCTCTAACATCTCTCTAAAAATATGAGGCTCTCTAAAAATATGAGGCTCTTTAACGTCTCTCTAACAATATGAGACTCTCTAACGTCTCTCTAAAAATATGAGGCTCTCTAACGTCTCTCTAAAAATATGAGGCTCTCTAACGTCTCTCTAAAAATATGAGGCTCTTTAACGTTTCTCTAGAAATATGAGGCTCTCTAACGTTTCTCTAGACATATGAGGCTCTTTAACGTCTATAAAAATATGAGGCTCTCTAACGTTTCTATAAAAAATATGAGGCTCTTTAACGTCTCTCTAAAAATATGAAGCTCTCTAACGTCTCTCTAGAAATATGACGCTCTTTAACGTCTCTCTAACAATATGAGACACTCTAACGTTTCTCTAAAAATATGAGGCTCTCTAAAAATATGAGGCTCTTTAACGTTTATCTAGAAATATGAGGCTCTCTAACGTCTCTCTACAAATATGAGGCTCTTTAAAGTTTCTCTAGAAATATGAGGCTCTCTAACGTTTCTCTAGAAATATGAGGCTCTTTAACGTCTCTATAAAAATATGAGGCTCTCTAACGTTTCTATAAAAATATGAGGCTCTTTAACGTCTCTCTAAAAATATGAGGCTCTCTAACGTCTCTCTAGAAATATGAGGCTCTTTAACGTCTCTCTAACAATATGAGAATCTCTAACGTTCTCTAAAAATATGAGGCTCTCTAACATCTCTCTAAAAATATGAGGCTCTCTAAAAATATGAGGCTCTCTAACGTCTCTCTAAAAATATGAGGCTCTCTAACGTCTCTCTAAAAATATGAGGCTCTCTAACGTCTCTCTAAAAATATGAGGCTCTCTAACGTCCCTCTAAAAATATGAGGCTATCTAACGTCTCTCTAAAAATATGAGGCTCTCTAAAAATATGAGGCTCTCTAAAAATGTGAGGCTCTCTAAAGTTTCTCTAAAAATATGAGGCTCTCTAAAAATATGAGGCTCTCTAAACATATGAGGCTCTCTAACGTCTCTCTAAAAATATGAGGCTCTCTAAAAATATGAGGCTCTCTAACGTCTCTCTAAAAATATGAGGCTCTCTAAAAATATGAGGCTCTCTAACGTCTCTATAAAAATATGAGGCTCTCTAACGTCTCTCTAAAAATATGAGGCTCTAATGACTCTCTTGAAATGTGGGGTTCTAACGTCTCCCAGTGAACATGATGCTCCCTAACGTCTCCTTGTGAATATGAGGCTCTCTAACGTCTCCCTTGAAATATGAGACTCTCTAGTGTCTCCCTTGCAATGTGAGGCTCTCTTACGACTCCCTTGAAATGTGAGGTTCTAACGTCTCCCTGTGAATATGAGGCTCTCTAACGTCTCCTTTGAAATATGAGGCTCTCTAATGTCTCCCTTGTTATGTGAGGCTCTCTGACGACTCTATTGAAATGTGAGCTCTCTAACGGACTCCCTTGAAATGTGAGGCTCTCTAACGGACTCCCTTGAAATATGAGGCTCTCTAACGGACTCCCTTGTTATATGAGGCTCTCTAACGGACTCCCTTGAAATGTGAAGCTCTCTAACGGACTCCCTTGAAATGTGAAGCTCTCTAACGGACTCCCTTGTTATGTGAAGCTCTCTAACGGACTCCCTTGTTATGTGAGGCTCTCTAACAGACTCCCTTGAAATGTGAGGCTCTCTAACGGACTCCCTTGAAATATGAAGCTCTCTAACGGACTCCCTTGTTATATGAAGCTCTCTAACGGACTCCCTTGTTTTGTGAAGCTCTCTAACGGACTCCCTTGAAATGTGAAGCTCCCTAACGGACTCCCTTGTTATGTGAAGCTCTCTAACGGACTCCCTTGTTATGTGAAGCTCTCTACGGACTCCCTTGTTATGTGAAGCTCTCTAACGGACTCCCTTGTTATGTGAAGCTCTCTAACGGACTCCCTTGTTATGTGAAGCTCTCTAACGGACTCCCTTGTTATGTGAGGCTCTCTAACGGTCTCCTTTGAAATATGGGATTTTCTAACATCTCCATTAATTTGATGGTAGCCATGTTTTTGGTCGCATTGAAGCATACACAAGTTTTCTTTTCTCTCTGGATTTTTAAACGATCTTGTTGGGAGAGAATATGGCTATTGCGTCCGTTTTCTCTGACATTTTGATTTGAATGGGAAATATGAGGGGGCTGTGCCATCTATGGTTTGTGAATTTATAGCATTGCAAATGTAGGATAAGGAGTGGTAGTATAGAAGTGGGAAAGGTAGATAAAGACACAATCTCATAACACAAATGGGCTAGATAAATACAGTTTTTGACACGTCAGCCCTGACGGCAGTGTCTGGCGTGGCACTTACTTTTCATTAAGATTGCATTTCCTTTAGTTAGTGCTTTGTGAAACTACTTTCCGAATTGTTTTATTCCCTTACTCTTTCAGTCCGCCAGCTAGTGTTATACCATCCTATTCTTTGTGGACCGGACCTGGTTAGAACCATGACTTAGGTGTCACATCTATCAACGTTTGTCATGGACCTCGTCTTAAATAAACTTTAAACCTTTTTAGTTTATCAATTACCACTTTCTTCATTTGATTTACTTGTTTTCCGGATTTTATTGATAGTTGCTCTTCCACTAGTTGTGAATGGAAAGCTCTCAGGAAATCCATTACGCCACCGGTGTTGATGTTGCTGTTATCACTATGATCCATCTGCTAGTTGATCATACCAGTTTCCACGCATGATTCATGTTTTAAAATGTGTTTCATTGCCAATCATTCTGTTATGTCAGTGATATTTTGTTGTCATATATTTGTGTGTGTGTGCCTGTCTAACTGCGTGCGTGTGCAGAAGCCAAAACTTCCAAATGAAAAGCCATAACGAGCTAAAATTCACACTAAACGTTCTATAGACGATTTGTAGATCAGACAAACCTATTAAGTCAAGCCTTTTACAAGAAATGGGTATATATTATGCAAGGGGCATGATCAAATAAATGAGATAAATTTCGAGTTATCTTCCGTCTACTTTATGAATGGCTGTGTATATATATTCCTTTATCGAAAAATAAAAAATGCAGAAAATAAAAGATGTAGTGAAAGATGAAGTGGAGATAAGATTGGGTAAGAAGAAAGCAGAAAACAAGAAACCATGTGTTACAACTGAAATGCTAAAGAAAATGGAGGAAAGATGCTAATAGAAGTATAGTAAAACAAAGCAAGCTTTGCTCGGTATAAGAGTACATGAATTAGATCAAGAATGTAAGATGGCACCAGAAACATGGTGGATAGACAAATGTGTAGAAACTGGTGAGATGGAGAGACAATGTGTTTGACAGAAGATAGATTACTGGTAACTAGAGAACAGTCTCATTACGCACTTTGCTCAATCCCGAAAACAAACGACTTTACACAATTTGATTTGTCAACATGTTAATGACATTTTCAACAATGAAATAATGTCAAAAGATCACACAACTTCAAAAATAACTTATTTGCCAACAACATCGAAATCAATAGAATACGAGTAATTCCGAACAATAAACTTAATACAGCATTGATCAAACATTCAATTAAAAGTTCATTGAGGAGATAAACACCATAAGATGATGCGCTAAGAGATACCCAGTATTAATTTCTCAAGGCCAGAGGTACCAAGGGTTCCATAGAATCAATACCGGTACGGTCTCTTCGACAAATAATAATCTATCAATGAAAATTACTGTTTATCTGAGATATTGTCTGCTAGAAAACTTTTGATCTAGTTCCCTGAGAGCTTTTCAGATGTTGCAACAATTAAATATCGAGAGATCAATTATTTGGTTAATCCAGTCAGTATGAAAATCAAGAGGCGATTAATCAAAGAAGGACTAACCTATCCAGTTTGGATAAGACCGGGATGATGTAAAGAGTTGTTTGTAGTTGTAATATGGTGTCAAGGTCAATCGTATGAAAGTTAATATAATCACATTTGCTGATGATCATGCCATATTAGCAGGACCAGTAGCAGCACTGCTTGAAAAATATGAACAGAACATATTGACAAGACAATAAACAAACTGAAGACAAAGACTTCGGTAATAGGCAAGTAGCCCAGACAACCGGCCGGTACTCACTAATAAAACAATCGAACAAGCACAGAAGTTTACATATTTAGGGAAAACTATCACAAAAGTTTACATGTTAAGGGAAAACCATCACAGAAGTTTACATATTTAGGGAAAACCATCACAGAAGATGCCTACAATTAGACATAATTCGGACAAGGATTGAGTTGATAATAAACGTTGCCATGGAAAGACAGAAATTGCTAACCTCAAAGAATATCAAAATAGAACTGAGGGAAAGTCCATTCTCATGTCTAGCACCGCTATAGGGAACTGAAACATGGACTCTAGCAAAAAAGGATGGAAAAAGCATGAAAGCGTTTGGAATCGTGTACTACTGTAGAATGGAACAAATGAATAGCCATGACAATATCCTAACTGAGGTAGGCGCATAACGACACATATTGAAAATGATACAGTGTAGTAACACATTATGGTATTGCTCATGAGAAGTGGGCTACTAAAACTTGTAAGATTATATTTACATGGGTTGCTGATAATACATGCATTTATTGTGAGGTTTATTTTAACAGCATCTTTGACCGAGTAGATAGACCATGTAGATAGACTGGTTAAATAGACCGGGTAGATAGACTGGTTAGATAGACCAGTTAGATAGATAGGTTAAATAGACTGGTTAGATATACCGGTATTAAATAGATCAATTAGATAGACCAGTTAGAAAGGCCGGTTAAATAGACTGGTTAAATAGGCCAGTTAGATATACCGGTTAGATAGACCAGTTAGAAAGGCTGGTTAAATATGTCAGTTAGATAGACCAGTATTAAATAGATCAGTTAGATAGACAGGTTAGATAGACCGGTTAGATAGACTAGTTAGAAAGGCCGGTTAAATAGACCGGTTAAATAGGCCAGTTAGATATACCGGTTAGATAGACCAGTTAGAAAGGCCGGTTAAATAGGCCAGTTAGATAGACTGGTTAGATAGACCAGCATTAAATAGATCAGTTAGATAGACAGGTTAGATAGATCAGGTAGATAGACCGTGTAGATAGACCAAGTAGATAGAAAACATTTATGGAAGGCACACTTTGGAGTAAACGATCACCTAATTGACCTATGCAAAAGTCTTGACATTGATAGCCAGTGCTCTGTTCGAACAATAACTAGACTCTCATTAAATGTCATATCAGATCTGAGAACGGCAAGGGTGTGTGATTTCCCCTTTGTTGTTCATCACATATATAGAGCTCATACCAAAAGGTGCAAATATCGCAGTGAAGCTGTAAACTACAACACAACGCATTCCGTTCTCTAGACTACATTCTGCTACTTAAGCCCTTTCAGGGTTTGGTAGCGGGAGATTGAGAACGAAACCAAGCCAAGCCAACTCTTGAACGAACGAAACCAAGCCAAGCCAACTCTTAAACGAACAATCAAGTTGTCAAATCAACTTCAGAAATACAATTGCAGCAGCACATTGATACACTACGAGGGTTGGGGCTTCAAATGAAAACCGAAAAAGTGAGATAGAAATTAGAATAACAATGTCTTTGTATTGTAACTTGTTAATATGCCTGCTATGGATGCCAAGAGTGTCATGCGTGTGCCATCACGGGGCAGACGAACAACAAGACGTCATAATTGGAATTGGCCGCCCCATTAGTGACATGCATCAGAGCAACGTTCTTGTATCAGTATTTCTGACCAGCCAAGGGGTGAAATCTATTTAAATTCATCGACAAATGAAGGTCCAGTACGGCGATACATGCCTTTCACTCCAGCAAGTGTATGAGTGGAGTAGGAAGTTCCAAAAACAGTGTGAATTCTGTGACAGACTGTTCACGGCCAGGTCAGCCACACCAAGAAGTGATCCCAGAGTCGATTGCAGGCGTTGACCGGTCCGTAAAAGGAAATCTCCGATTGGATAGGCATGCCCACCGTACTGGACTTTCATTCGCTGATTAATTTTTACAGGTCTCACCCTTTCGCTGCTAGCACAACAGACCGACGCTCCTCGTTGGTGCATGTCACTAGTGGGGCGTCCATTTTTTAACTGTTATGTTGTTCGTTTGCACCTTGTTGGCACGCGAAGGACACTTGTGACATCTTTAGCAACCATATTAGCAAGTTACAATACAAGGGCATGGTTTATTTAGCTCCTATCTCACTTTAAATGTTGTTATTTGAAGCCTCTTCGTAAATACAACGTGTAAATAATACATTACGATTATCAACGTAGAAAAACCAACTGAGGTCATGAAAATATATTGAATAGCCGCAGACATGAATATCGTCCTTGAAAACCAGCAAATCAAACAGGGGAAAGATTTCACATACTTAGGAAACACGTTATCAGACTGAAGAACGACAGCAGAAATCAGATCATTGAACAACTAACTCCAATACTTTATTGCAAGCACGTGACAATACTACCAAAAGAACTTTATAAAGCACGATGTTCGTCCAGACACTATGTTTCCAATGCCAAAACTGAACCCAAAAATCAAATGACAAACGATACATCGTAACAGCAGAAATGAAATGTCTGTTAAACGTATTGGGTGTAACAAAGAAAAAAAAAGGATCAGAAACGATGACATTAGGATACGGGGGATCAACACCAGTATTAGACTACATCAAAAGACAGCTACTAAAATGGTTTGGCCACGTAACAAGCCTACAAACTCACAGCACACCCCCCCCCCCCCCACCCCCAACCCTCCTCATCCGCTTCCTAACAAGCAATGATAGTTACAAGGGATTACAAGTCAAAAAGGTGGCTTATGGAAATATCTGAGACAGTAAATGCTACTGTTCATGAGGCACACATACGGGCTCGTTCTAGAGATCTCTTCATAACCTGCCGATGAGAGGCAAAACACGATAAGCCAACAGTTAGAAAGAAGAAGCAGACTTCCGTCATGTCACGTGTTGACGGGATGACATCTTGTTTTTTCCAGCTCTTATCATGGCACATACGTGACGGATTAGACTGACATTTTGAAATCGATCAATGACCGTCTGTTATAGAATAGATGAACCAGCAATCCACAGACTGCAAGGTCAACATCAATAGAGGTTCGATGGATGTGTGGGTGGGTCATGAGAGGACGGAGCAGGAGAGTGGACAACCAGCGAATTACAGGGACCATCAGCATTAAGATCCTTCACCATCTGATGAGAGAGACTGAACACCTATGGGTATGCTCGGAGTGCAGTGACGTTGATTCTTAGAAACAGAAACAAATTCACGAGATGTTTACCGATGCAGAGGGCTTTAATTTTAGGCAAGATGGACGACCTCCACACTGCCATCGTGGTCTAAGGCACTATCTTGCTAGAATGTTCCTGAATTGGTTTGAATTAGTCCAGACCTAAATTCATTTGCCTTTTTCTTGTGGAGAGACCTTAAAGATTGTGTTTATCGCGCAAAACTGGCAACAATCGATGAACTGGAAGCAGCAGCGGAAAGAGAATGGGCTCATATCTCAGTTGAACTGTTTTATGGTTCTGTAGACCGATGTTGTCATTAGTGCCTGGGCCAGAACGGTTAGCAGTTTGAACAGAGACTAAAATATATGTGTCTGATTCTCTTTCCAATCTTGGATTGGCATTCATTGCAAACGGTATTAATATTCTTCTTCCTCATCCTCTTCTTTTTCTTCTTCTGTTTCTTCTTCTGTTTCTTCTTCTTTTACATATTATGCAATTATGTTGTCGAATTTTAAGCTGGAAATCTGGTTTCCCCAAAAAAAACTGCTGTATTTTTTCAGGGTTTTAATTCTCACCGAACAGTTTCTCTTCGAGGGGAGTAGGTTTATGCCACAACCTCTACTCAGATCTGGACGGGAGATAGTGGGCGGGGGGGGGGGGGGAGGGGGACTACTACAGTGCATGTGCTGGTGTCATGTCTGCCAGGCCGCAGTGACCTATACTTGGGGTACTTATCTTGAATGTGGTGTCTCGATCTGTTATGTCAGTTCAGAGACGAAGGATGATAAATTGGTCTTCTCTGGACAGTTGGTAGTATCCGTCATCTGAGTGGTGTTTCGGGGTGTTCTTCCTTCTACTTGACATTTCCCTTCTGTTCTTCATAGTTGACCAGGTGTTCATCCTTCTACTTGACATGTCCCTTCTGTTCTTCATAGTTGACCAGGTGTTCATCCTTCTACTTGACATTTCCCTTCTGTTCTTCATAGTTGACCAGGTGTTCATCCTTCTACTTGACATTTCCCTTCTGTTCTTCATAGTTGACCAGGTGTGCATCCTTCTACTTGACATTTCCCTTCTGTTCTTCATAGTTGACCAGGTGTTCATCCTTCTACTTGACATTTCCCTTCTGTTCTTCATAGTTGACCAGGTGTGCATCCTTCTACTTGACATTTCCCTTCTGTTCTTCATAGTTGACCAGGTGTTCATCCTTCTACTTGACATTTTCCTTTCTGTTCTTCATAGTTGACCAGGTGTTCATCTTCTACTTGACATTTCCCTTCTGTTCTTCATAGTTGACCAGGTGTTCTTCCTTCTACTTGACATTTCCCTTCTATTCTTCATAGTTGACCAGGTATTCATCCTTCTACTTGACATTTCCCTTCTGTTCTTCATAGTTGACCAGGTGTTCTACCTTCTACTTGACATTTTCCTTCTATTCTTCATAGTTGACCAGGTGTTCTACCTTCTACTTGACATTTCCTTTCTGTTCTTCATAGTTGACCAGGTATTCATCCTTCTACTTGACATTTCCCTTCTGTTCTTCATAGTTGACCAGGTGTTCTACCTTCTACTTGACATTTTCCTTCTATTCTTCATAGTTGACCAGGTGTTCTACCTTCTACTTGACATTTCCCTTCTGTTCTTCATAGGTGACCAGGTATTCATCCTTCTACTTGACATTTCCCTTCTGTTCTTCATAGTTGACCAGGTGTTCTTCCTTCTACTTGACATTTCCCTTCTGTTCTTGATAGTTGACCAGGTGTTCATCCTTCTACTTGACATTTCCCTTCTGTTCTTCATAGTTGACCAGGTGTTCATCCTTCTACTTGACATTTCCCTTCTGTTCTTCATAGTTGACCAGGTGTTCTTCCTTCTACTTGACATTTCCCTTCTGTTCTTCATAGTTGACCAGGTGTTCATCTTCTACTTGACATTTCCCTTCTGTTCTTCATAGTTGACCAGGTGTTCTTCCTTCTACTTGACATTTCCCTTCTGTTCTTCATAGTTGACCAGGTGTTCATCTTCTACTTGACATTTCCCTTCTGTTCTTCATAGTTGACCAGGTGTTCATCCTTCTACTTGACATTTCCCTTCTGTTCTTCATAGTTGACCAGGTGTTCTTCCTTCTACTTGACATTTCCCTTCTGTTCTTCATAGTTGACCAGGTATTCATCTTCTACTTGACATTTCCCTTCTGTTCTTCATAGTTGACCAGGTGTTCTTCCTTCTACTTGACATTTCCCTTCTGTTCTTCATAGTTGACCAGGTGTTCTTCCTTCTACTTGATATTTCCCTTCTGTTCTTCATAGTTGACCAGGTGTTCATCTTCTACTTGACATTTCCCTTCTGTTCTTCATAGTTGACCAGGTGTTCTTCCTTCTACTTGACATTTCCCTTCTGTTCTTCATAGTTGACCAGGTGTTCATCTTCTACTTGACATTTCCCTTCTGTTCTTCATAGTTGACCAGGTGTTCTTCCTTCTACTTGACATTTCCCTTCTGTTCTTCATAGTTGACCAGGTATTCATCCTTCTACTTGACATTTCCCTTCTGTTCTTCATAGTTGACCAGGTATTCATCCTTCTACTTGACATTTCCCTTCTGTTCTTCATAGTTGACCAGGTGTTCTACCTTCTACTTGACAGTTCCCTTCTGTTCTTCATAGGTGACCAGGTATTCATCCTTCTACTTGACATTTCCCTTCTGTTCTTCATAGTTGACCAGGTGTTCTACCTTCTACTTGACATTTCCCTTCTATTCTTCATAGTGGACCAGGTGTTCATCCTTCTACTTGACATTTCCCTTCTGTTCTTCATAGTTGACCAGGTGTTCTACCTTCTACTTGACATTTCCCTTCTATTCTTCATAGTTGACCAGGTGTTCTACCTTCTACTTGACATTTCCCTTCTGTTCTTCATAGTTGACCAGGTGTTCTACCTTCTACTTGACATGTCCCTTCTATTCTCATAGTTGACCAGATGTTCTTCCTGCATCAGATTTGCTCGCTCTTTGGCTAGACCTTTTGCCTTCTCGTTTCTCTCGATGTTTCTCTTTCTGAAATAAATATTCAAACTGTGTGTACATTTTCTGAGACACCATGTTTATATGTAAAAGTCTGTATCGCTGGGACGCTGTGGCACTCGCCTATCACAGTGATGAACGGCGATCGAATCCCGCAAGTTTCAAGCGACCCTGGTCTCAAGGAAGGTGAAGCCAGAGTGCCTGCATTCTGTGTTACAACAAGTCGTCTCAATTTATGTCGTGCCACTGGTCCAAGATAGATCTGGATCAGAGAGTGAGGTTGATCATTCTGAGTTACAACAAGTCGTCTCAATGTATGTCGTGCCACTGGTCCAAGGTAGATCTGGACCAGAGAGTGAGGATGAGGACCAGCGCAGTTACTTCCTCACTACAATATACATCATGAAGTCAAAACCGTCTGATGGTGTCGCCATCATCTCTTGCGATGATCGACTAAGTTATGTATGCGTGTATGTCTGAGACACATATTGCATATACGCTAGCAGGACCATATCATAGATACTGAAGTGCTGTTCAGAGCCAACATGAAAAGTATTCATGCACTTTTGCAAAAAATCCCAATTGATATGGGCTGGCCACCTTGCCCGAATGTCAAACATAAGGCTTCCAGAGAGGCTCCTGTATAGTGAAGGAGAACGATCACAAGAACGTCCTTACAAGGGTTTCAAGGACAGTCTGAAGGAGTCCCTAAAGTTCTGTCAAATAGACATTAACACCTGGGAGATCCTGGCTCACAGTCGGTCAACATGGAAGAGCACGGTCACAGACGGCGTTGAACTCAGCGAAGGTCTCCGAATCCAGGCTTCTCGGGACAGACGTGCAATCAGAAAGTCAAAAGCAAAGACCACTGCTGATTACATTTGGCTGTCGTGCCATAAAGTTTTCCAAGCTCAGTCATGAGCACAAACACAAACTCAAAGTTTCATAATGCCACGTGATGATGTTGGTTGTCCTCATCGACAACGATGGACGAATTATTATTATTATTATATATATATGAAATACATACACCCATACATACACACACATGTCATATATATATATGTAATACATACACCCATACATACACCCACATGTCATATATATATGTAATACATACACCCATACATACACACACATGTCATATATATATGTAATACATACACCCATACATACACACACATGTCATATATATATATGAAATACATACACCCACATGTCATATATATATATATATGTAATACATACACCCATACATACACACACATGTCATATATATATATATATGTAATACATACACCCACATGTCATATATATATATATATGTAATACATACACCCATACATACACACACATGTCATATATATATGAAATACATACACCCATACATACACCCACATGTCATATATATATATGAAATACATACACCCACATGTCATATATATATATATATATGTAATACATACACCCATACATACACACATATGTCATATATATATATATATGTAATACATACACCCACATGTCATATATATATATATATATATGTAATACATACACCCATACATACACACACATGTCATATATATATGAAATACATACACCCATACATACACCCACATGTCATATATATATGAAATACATACACCCATACATACACCCACATGTCATATATATATGTAATACATACACCCATACATACACACACATGTCATATATATATGAAATACATACACCCATACATACACCCACATGTCATATATATATGTAATACATACACCCATACATACACCCACATGTCATATATATATGTAATACATACACCCATACATACACCCACATGTCATATATATATGTAATACATACACCCATACATACACCCACATGTCATATATATATGTAATACATACACCCATACATACACCCACATGTCATATATATATGTAATACATACACCCATACATACACCCACATGTCATATATATATGTAATACATACACCCATACATACACCCACATGTCATATATATATGTAATACATACACCCATACATACACACACATGTCATATATATATGTAATACATACACCCATACATACACCCACATGTCATATATATATGTAATACATACACCCATACATACACCCACATGTCATATATATATGTAATACATACACCCACATGTCATATATATATGTAATACATACACCCATACATACACACACATGTCATATATATATGTAATACATGCACCCATACATACACCCACATGTCATATATATATGTAATACATACACCCATACATACACACACATGTCATATATATATGTAATACATACACCCATACATACACCCACATGTCATATATATATGTAATACATACACCCATACATACACACACATGTCATATATATATGTAATACATACACCCATACATACACCCACATGTCATATATATATGTAATACATACACCCATACATACACACACATGTCATATATATATGTAATACATACACCCATACATACACACACATGTCATATATATATGTAATACATACACCCATACATACACCCACATGTCATATATATATGTAATACATACACCCATACATACACACACATGTCATATATATATGTAATACATACACCCATACATACACCCACATGTCATATATATATGTAATACATACACCCATACATACACACACATGTCATATATATATGTAATACATACACCCATACATACACCCACATGTCATATATATATGTAATACATACACCCATACATACACACACATGTCATATATATATGTAATACATACACCCATACATACACACACATGTCATATATATATGTAATACATACACCCATACATACACACACATGTCATATATATATGTAATACATACACCCATACATACACACACATGTCATATATATATGTAATACATACACCCATACATACACACACATGTCATATATATGTAATACATACATCCATACATACACACACATGTCATATATATATATATATATATATATATATATATATATATATATGTAATACATACACCCATACATACACACACATGTCGTATATATACAGATATATATGTATATGTATTTTGATTGTTTCTAGCGAAACGTAATTTATTATTAAATTATGTTCTTTGTATGTATTGAGTTTTTTGTATGTGTTTTGAAAGCAATGACAAACATGTTGACTTAAGTGCTAATACAGTCACTTGCTGTTAACAGAGTGTTAACCGTCTCTGTGTATGGAAAGGCCTTACCTTACTTCATGTGTGCGACAGCCGGCCTCATAAAGACCAACAATCTCGAACTTTTTCCCTTGCGGAACCCTGGAAATAATATTCATGCCTCAGGGAACCCATAAATAAAGAATATTATATTATATTATTAACATTTTTCTTTTTTATTAATTTCAAGTTTATAAAGAAACTGTCATATTGTTTCTGGTTTAAGCTGGTCTAAACAAAATGGAACTTACGTTGTGCTCATGTTTATGGATAATGCACACACAAAAATGAAATCAAGCTAATTGCTTACTCAAATCTCAAAATTCTGGTATTCAGTCAGTCATGTGTCTGCTGCCAGGTTTTGAGTAAACTCATTTCGGTCTTTTGTCCTGGTGTACCATGCTGGGCCCAGGGCCTCCATTATGCCATCTCTCCACTTCATCCTCGGTCGATTGCTAGGGCGACTAAAGTTGTATGACCACCACGACGTCACTCTTCGTGTCAAAGGGTTACCCGACACAACATGGCCGGCCCATCTGTTACCCGACATGCATACAACATGGCCGGTCCATCTGTTACCCGACATCACAACATGGCCGGTCCATCTGTTACACGACATGCACACAACATGGCCGGTCCATCTGTTACCCGACATGCACACAACATGGCCGGTCCATCTGTTACCCGACATGCGCACAACATGGCCGGTCCATCTGTTACCCGACATGCACACAACATGGCCGGTCCATCTGTTACCCGACATGCACACAACATGGCCGGTCCATCTGTTACCCGACATGCGCACAACATGGCCGGTCCATCTGTTACCCGACATGCACACAACATGGCCGGTCCATCTGTTACCCGACATGCACACAACATGGCCGGTCCATCTGTTACCCGACATGCACACAACATGGCCGGCCCATCTGTTACCCGACATGCACACAACATGGCCGGTCCATCTGTTACCCGACATGCACACAACATGGCCGGTCCATCTGTTACCCGACATCACAACATGGCCGGTCCATCTGTTACCCGACATGCACACAACATGGCCGGTCCATCTGTTACCCGACATGCGCACAACATGGCCGGCCCATCTGTTACCCGACATGCACACAACATGGCCGGTCCATCTGTTACCCGACATGCACACAACATGGCCGGTCCATCTGTTACCCGACATCACAACATGGCCGGTCCATCTGTTACCCGACATGCACACAACATGGCCGGTCCATCTGTTACCCGACATGCGCACAACATGGCCGGCCCATCTGTTACCCGACATGCACACAACATGGCCGGTCCATCTGTTACCCGACATGCACACAACATGGCCGGTCCATCTGTTACCCGACATGCACACAACATGGCCGGTCCATCTGTTACCCGCCATGCACACAACATGGCCGGTCCATCTGTTACCCGACATGCACACAACATGGCCGGTCCATCTGTTACCCGACATGCACACAACATGGCCGGTCCATCTGTTACCCGACATGCACACAACATGGCCGGTCCATCTGTTACCCGACATGCACACAACATGGCCGGTCCATCTGTTACCCGACATGCGCACAACATGGCCGGTCCATCTGTTACCCGCCATGCACACAACATGGCCGGTCCATCTGTTACCCGACATGCACACAACATGGCCGGTCCATCTGTTACCCGACATGCACACAACATGGCCGGTCCGTCTGTTACCCGACATGCGCACAACATGGCCGGTCCATCTGTTACCCGACATGCACACAACATGGCCGGCCCATCTGTATTTTCGTAACAGCGCGACATCTACGATGTTAGAGAAGGAAGTTGGGCGTCTGATCTCTGCGTTGCGGATTTGGTCTCGAATGGAGATCTGCAATGTTCTTTGTTTCATGGCTCATTGGGCATCAGTTTTCCGTTGGTTCCCCACCTCGCTGCCATATACCATGGCCGGAATAACCACACTGTTGAAGGTGTGAGCGCTAGCGTTGCCGTTTCACATCTGTTGCAGTATGGGTTTAATTCAGTTGAAGCTGAGCCAGCCCGCTGTTATCCTTCGTGAGATCTCCCGATTTATTAAATGGAAGTTCATGGTCTCTTGGCCCAAGTAGATATACAAGCTTGTACGAATTTCAGTTTTCGATAGAACAATCTCCACGACGCATATCTCCTTTTGGGCAGAAGATGTTGAGCATGAACTGGGTTTTCTTTCTTATTGATTTGAAGACCAACTGTGACGCTTGCTCTGTTGAGCTCATTCCCACGTTTTCCGCATCTTTGACGTTGTGGCTGAGGAAGACTATGTCATCAGCGAACCTCAGATGAGTAAACATTTTCTCGTCTGTTTGCCCCTATCCTTCCAGTCCATGTTTTTAAAGACCTCCTCAAGGGCTGCTGTAAAGAGGTTTTGTGAGATTGTTTCACCATGTTGGACGCCATGTTGTATCGGTATGGTGATCGGTCTATTGAACATGTTGACATCCGCTGTTTATCTCCTCTATCAGCTGAGAGTATCTTTCTGCACTTTTCTGATTTCTCAGGGCATCCAGCACCGCAGTTATTTAGATGCTATCGAAAGCCTTCACATGATCCATGAACAGAAAGCATAAAGGCATCTGTACTTCATGCGCTCGCTCCATTAATTGGTTGATTGTGTGGATGTGGTCAGTGGTTGAGAAACCTTTCCTGAAACCTGCCGGCTGTCGTGATTTGTTCTCATCAAGTAGCTTCTCTGCGTGGTTGACGATCACTTTGATGAAACGTTTATAAAAAGAGGAGAGCAGACAGATCGGACGGCCATTGTCCCGGTTTTCCTTGTCTCCCTCATTGTGGATTATGGTGGTTTTTGATGTCTTCAATTTGTCAGAGATTTGACATTCGTTCAGACACACACACAAAATAAATAACAACAACCAATATCGCATAGAACATTCATAAGCGTAACGAAAACAGATTGAACTACTAATAGAACTGAATCATTTATTGGCAATGTGGAATAAACATCATTCAAGGTCAAATGTCACCTGTACAAATATGTATGTCAAAGAAATGTGTGTTTTTTTCTTTAAACCCAATTTAGATGGCCATAGCCAGCCAATCAGACCTGATTTCTAGCGTCAGGACAAGCCAATCAGAGGACTTCTAGCACCAGGGCCAGCCAATCAGAGCTTAATGCTAACGCCAGGAACAGCCAATCAGAGCTGACTGCTTGCGCCAGAGACAGTAAACCAGAGCTGTCAAGCTCCTTCTACACCTCCACGTGGTGACCCTGGATAACAAGCTGCAGCAGGGCAGACTGGCTAAGGAGAATTGGGTCGAAGAGAGAAGACAACCCGGTGCACATAAATGCCTGCTGAAGACGATTGTGTCAGACCGAAAGGTGCAAAAATAACAGACAAGCTTTAAACTATGTCCCAACGCATGCCATTCTCTTGACTAAATCCTGCTACTGTAAAGCCATTGTCAGGGTTAAGTAGCGGGAGTTTGAGAACATTTACAGAAGAAGAAGACGAAACCCAATTTAGATAATCAAATGTAGCAGGTGTGGTCGGGACGTTGTTTGAAGGAGTCAAGGCCCTTACCTGGAAACTGCTGTGAACTTTAGCCCTTCTCTGTGTATTCACCCATAGGGCTACACACTTCTCGCATCTATCCTTCACATTCCTGATGCCTTGATCGTAGAGTTCTTCCGCGTAGACACAGAATCAGTAACCAAGTTCTGGAGGTATAAACAACTGCTTTCAGGAAGCAGATTCTCACGATTGGGAACAGGGAGACTGACTAGGCGCCATATCCGGTGAGAGTTGTGGATGGGCATACCCGCACGTTGTTCTGCGATCTGTTCCCTCTACCAATAATTGTCACAAACACAGTGGACGTGTTATGGAGGCCTACCTCGTCGGGGATATTTCCAGAAATGGCAAACCTTTCGTATCAAAGCAAAAGTTCAGTTATCTTTTGGTAAATATCTCATCTGCTGTCTCTCTTTCTCTCTCACTGTAGATTAATAAATACATTAATAAATAAATAACATCTTCTCTCGCATCTTAACTGCCTGACTCTGATTTTGCTCATCAATTCTCTTTGCTCCCCTAATTTATCCAAGACTTCATTACTTGTGTTAATTGTCTCAGTCACTCAGACCCCTCACCCTTTTCTCCCAGAGAATGGGCTCATCTCTCTCTCTCTCTCTCTCTCTCTCTCTCCACACTTCATATGATACTCCAATCAAACGTCTGTAAGCACAAGGCACCAGTGACGTCACAAGATAAACGTGTATCGTGCTGGGCTAGTATCCATTTGACTGCGTCCCACGTGAGACACGTGCACAGCGGACACGTGCACAGCGGATACGTGCATAGTGGACACGTGCATAGTGGACACGGCAGACAGTGGACACGTCAGACAGTGGACACGCCAGACAGTGGACACGCCAGACAGTGGACACGCCAGACAGTGGACACGTCAGACAGTGGACACGTCAGACAGTGGACACGCCAGACAGTGGACACGTGCATAGTGGACACGTGCATAGTGGACACGCCCGACAGTGGGCACGTCAGACAGTGGACACGCCAGACAGTGGACACGCCGGACAGTGAACACGCCAGACAGCGGACACACCAGACAGTGGACACGCCAGACAGTGGACACGCCAGACAGTGGACACGCCAGACAGTGGACACGACAGACAGTGGACACGCCAGACAGCGGACACGTTCACAGTGGACACGCCAGACAGTGGACACGTCAGACAGTGGACACGTGCACAGTGGACACGTCAGACAGTGGACACGTGCACAGTGGACACGTGCACAGCTGACACGTGCACAGTGGACACGTGCACAGCGGACACGTGCACAGCGGACACGTGCACAGTGGGCACGCCAGACAGTGGACACGTGCACAGTGGACACGCCAGACAGTGGACACGTGCACAGCGGACACGTGCACAGTGGCCACGTGCACAGTGAACACGCCAGACAGTGGACACGCCAGACAGTGGACACGTGCACAGCGGACACGTGCACAGCGGATACGTGCATTGCGACACGCCAGACAGCGAAAACTCCAGACAGCGGACACTCCAGACAGCAGACACTCCAGACAGCGGACACGCCAGACAGCAGACAGGGGAAACGCCAGACAGCGGAAATGCCAGACAGCGGACATGCCAGACAGCGGACATGCCAGACAGCGGACATGCCAGATAGCGGACATGCCACAGAGCGGACATGCCAGACAGCAGACACGCCAGACAGCGGACATGCCAGACAGCGGACATGTCAGACAGCGGACAGCGGACATGCCAGACAGTGGACATGACAGACAGCAGACATGCCAGACAGCGGACATGCCAGACAGAGGACAAGCCAGACAGCAGATACGCCAGACAGCGGACTTGTCAGACAGCAGACATGCCAGACAGCGGACATGCCAGACAGTTGACAGCGAACAGCAGACATGCCAAACAGCGGATAGCTGACAGCAGACATGCCAGACAGCGGATAGCGGGCAAGCCAGGCAGCGGACATGCCAGACAGCGGACAGCGTCTGCGCAGGCTGCTTGGCTCGAGTATCTTATTACTGCACTATGGAGAGTGGTTAACTGATGTGCATGTCCATCTTAATAGACTCAAACACTAGAGCAAAGTAGACCCGCAGCCTGTTAGGCGCCATCTATGCTGCTCTTAACAAACCAACTAACCATGACCGGTGTTATGCCATGTAACACAGTTAGTCGCCTCTTACAACATGCTCTCTGTGTGGCACTGGTGCTATTCTTGTCCTTGTCAAACACAGAGACCCCGACAGACGCCTCGGGTTAGGGACATCTTGTTTGCAATGTCAAATGAGCGCATCCACAAGCAGCTGTTATACGGTGAGCTCACAAAGAAGAGGGTGTGGGCGCAGAAGAAACGCTACCGACACTTTCTTAAAGTCTCTGAAATCCTTCAATATAGATGTCACCTCCTAAGAGATGTTGGCACAAGACTGTACCACCTGGCGGGCTAGTAACACAGGGAGTACAACCATCGGGAAGATCAGCGAAAGCGTGCTGGCCGAAAACAAGCACTACTCACAACGATTTCATAGCCGTCTCACCGCATGTGTGCAGTGAATGTGACAGGACATGCTGTTACAGGATTGGTCTTTACATCAGAGAACACATTTCCCTTCAATTGTCTGATGCTGTCACGATGTTTGCTCGTGATGGACAACTATTATGTGTGATACTGAGACACTGTTGTAGCAGCGCTTGGAAGCCGAACAAGTTCAGATCTAAAATAACTCTATTAGGTTCTTCCTAAACTACGAGACGTGTTCAAATGAAACCGAACCAAACTACAATAAATGAACATACGTACGATGTGCATGATGACGTCACTTCTTGTGTCATCAGCACATATCAACTGTCAAGTTTCCAAAATGTCATTATCCTCCGCCTCGTAGGTTCCTCAGCAGACCGTTGAAAAGATGGCGGGTGTGATACGGAATCCGTTCAGAGTTGATCAGCGAACGGTGATTTGGTTTCTAACAGCTGAAGGATGTCGACCAGTTGACATTCATAGCAGAATGCAGGCAGTGTCGAAAAGTGTGTCGAAGACAACAGTGAAGAACTGGTCAACGATGTTTAAAGAAGGATGTGAGTTAACGAAAGATCTTCCGAGACCAGGTCATGCGCATATTGTTGCGTTAACTCACGTCCGAGACCAGGTCAGGTACATATTGTTGCGTTAACTCACGTCCGAGACCAGGTCAGGTACATAGTGTTGCGTTAACTCACGTCCTTCTTTAAACATCGTTGTCCAGTTCTTGCCACTGAATCATGGCAGTTGAGGACGAGAGGGTGAGGTTGACGTACGCAGCCATTCACTATAATAAACTTCATTCACAATTCACTTTGTTTTAATTTCACATTCGTTACACCACTGTCTACTATGACAAGCACAACGAAAGTGATATTCATATTGCCTGACCACAACAAAGGAACATGAAAGGTTTAAAGTTCAGAAAAAAATATAAAAGGTTTGAATTTCAGATAGAAACATAACATGTCTGAAGTTCAGAAAGAAACATAAAAAGTCTGAAGTTCAGAAAGAAACATAAAAAGTCTAAAGTTCAGAAAGAAACATAACAAATCTGAAGTTCAGAAAGAAACATTAAAAAATTGAGTTCCGGAAAACATTATTTTAACAAGCATGCAGAGGATCACGTGTTTCTGTGTGTGATCTGTGCCAGAACTATCAACTAAGGAAATGGACGAGTTACTGTGTGTGATCTGTGCCAGAACTATCAACTAAGGAAATGGACGAGATACTGTGTGTGATCTGTGCCAGAACTATCAACTAAGGAAATGGACGAGTTACTGTGTGTGATCTGTGCCAGAACTATCAACTAAGGAAATGGACGAGTTACTGTGTGTGATCTGTGCCAAAACTATCAACTAAGGAAATGGACGAGTTACTGTGTGTGATCTGTGCCAGAACTATCAACTAAGGAAATGGACGAGTTACTGTGTGTGATCTGTGCCAGAACTATCAACTAAGGAAATGGACGAGTTACTGTGTGTGATCTGTGCCAGAACTATCAACTAAGGAAATGGACGAGTTACTGTGTGTGATCTGTGCCAGAACTATCAACTAAAGAAATGGGCGTGGTGATAAAACAATCAGCTGGTTTGGGCAAGGGAAAGGTTCAGATAACCAGCAGATACAGATGTGCTCTCCTGTTCATTTATCGCAAATTTAGAAAATAAAATACAATTGTGATAGAAAGAAAACAGGAAAGTGAAAGGAAGAAAAGAATGGTCGATAAAAAGACAGGCAAGACGATGAAAAAGAAATGAAATTAATAGGAAGAAGAATATAAATGACACCCAAAAAAATTAATAAGGCTTAAATAAATGATACAAAAGGCAGCAGAGAAAATAAAATTTAAAAACAGAAAGAAAAAAAAAGAAAACAAAGGATATAAAGACTAAAATTAACTAAATGATTTAAGAAGTAGGTAATTGAAATAACAGGAAAAAAAACAAGAAAAAAGGAACGGAATGAAGGATAGAAGGACAGAAAAGGAAAGAAGCGACATAATGCAAGAAAGACAGAATATAATTAAATGGAAGAACACGAATGGAAAGAAAACGAGTAAGAACAGATCGAAAATGTAAGAAAGACACAAAGAAACTGAAACAACCAGCAAGTGAGGGAATTAAAGAAAATCAAAACGAAATTAAGAAAGAAAAAGAAAAAAGGTCACTGCACTTGAGACTAGTAAAAGCAACGAGAGGAATGTTAAATAATAGAGGAGAGAATAAACATAAAAAAAGGTGTCGTTACAGTCAGTGAGGAAAGAAATAAAAGACAGAACAAAGGAAGAGAAAAAGAAAAAAAAGAAAAGAAACAGATAATGAAAAATAGACGGAAGGAAAGCAGAAAATTAGAAAAGAGAAGATATTTTTATATATAAATATAAACAAATAGTGCTTTAAAACAAAGAGAAGAATAATAACAATAACAAAACAACAACTATTTGAAAATCAGAACAGGAAAACAGGTAGACATAACAATGTTTCAATCAAAGTCTAAATTGGGAGTATGATACAATGGCCGCCTTTGTTAAAGAATCTCAGGCAGCCATCCCAGAACTGAAGGACTGCTTCCATTTTCATTTTCAAACTGGAAGCTACTGTAGTCACTGCTTCCATTTTCATTTTCAAACTGGAAGCTACTGTAGTCATTGCACATAATGTAACTACATCCAATGCCCTGACTGTAGGCTTCTTTGACCAGTTTCTTTTGTGAAATGAATCTCAGCACAATCAGATCAGCAGATCTACACAAAGTCTCTTCTTCTTCCTCATCTTCGATCAACTGATGCTGTGCATCTAGTCGGGGGATATTCATAAAAGAGACGGTGCGTTTCAGGACTTCGCCGGTCCCCCACAGCTTTTCCAGCATGGTCGCTCCCCTAGGTCAGACTGCCTCTCTTTGGTCTGTAAAAATAAGGCAGTCCTGTAGGAAATATTCTGGTGTTTGCTTGGGTGCACCACAATTGCACGTGGCGGTGTCTCTGAGACCCGTTCTGTGGAGGTGGGCCTTGAGTCTACAATGTCCCGTTCTAAGTCTGAAGATCTTTATCTGCCCATCTCTACCAAGTTTGTCTATGCTGTCATTTTCTGACTTGTATTATTTGTGCTGTTTTCTCCATTGTCTTCATGGATTATTTTATGAGTGTTTTTTTCTTCTTTATAGCCACTTCTGGCTTTTGCGAGCTCATCTGCTTTCTCGTTTCCAGGGATCCCACAGTGGGCCGGAATCCATTGTAGGACTAAATCTGTTTTTTGAGACAGTAATCCTATGTTGTATTTTATTTCATGTAAGAGTCTATTTTGTTTGTTGCTTGAGATGGCTTGAAGTAAACTTCTGAAGTCTGTTAGAATGACCATTTTTCTTATAGTTATGTTTTGGCTGATAAGAATCTGAGTTGCTGCATGAACAGCTCTTGCTTCAGCTCTGAAATTGGTACAACTCTCTCCTGCTGGTATGGAGTTAGTTTCTATGTCACCTTTGGAGTGTTTGATGCAGATTCCACTCATAGATCGTTTGGTAAGTGTCTTTGCTTCATTAAATCTCTGCGGACGGCGAGTCTACTTACCGCCACTTCCGACTGTTTTCTACTTTATCGTTTCCAAGGATCCCACAATGCAATGGAATACACCATAGGACTAGATTTGTTGTTTGGGACAGCAATCGGATGTTGTTTTTGTATACACAGACTCTCAAAAATTTGAGGCTTCAAAAATCTATTAGAATTCATGAAGGAGGTTACTAAACTGATAGATGGAGAGGAGCCATTTGATGTTTGATTCTAGATTGTACAAAGAGTACATTGATGGAGTACCTCATCAAAGATTGTTTAGGAAGTTAAAATCACATGGAATAGGTGGGGAAGTTGCCAAATGGATTGAAAGTTGGCTAACGTAAAGAAGGCAGAGAGTGGGCATAAATAAGGAGTACTCTAACTGGTGTGACGTAAAATGTAGAACGCCACACGGCTCGGTTTTGGGATCAATTTTTGTTCTTTATATATAAAAACTATTTGGACATTGATATCGGATCCATGACTGCCACATTTGCGGATGACACACATCCATGCAGAAGTGAATATATTGAGATCGGATTTAGATCAAATTAGAGAACGGTCTGTGAGCTGGCAATTAGAATTTAATATAGATAACATTACAGTCCCCCATATGGGTCTATCCAATATGGAATATAATTACAAGATGTGAGAAAACAATATTAGGAAGATAGAAAATGAATCGGACTTTTGGATTATAATAGACCATACAGGTAAGGTGAGTGAGCAAGCCCAGGTAGCAGTGAATAAGCAGATGCAATGCTGGGTATGATAGCCATAATATTAAACGTAGGAGCAAGGAAGTGATAGTCAAACTGTATAAAGTATTAGTTAGACCTAGATTGGAGTACTGTGTACAGGTGTGGTGGTTGTATCGTACTGGAAAGGATACAAAGAAGAGCGACAAAGCTGATAGTGGGATTATGATATTACAGTTATGAGGAAAGACTCATAAAAACTGGCCTATAGTGTGTAGACAAGAGATGCATTCGAGGCGACAATAACGGTTTATAAGATAATCAACGGAAGGGATACATTAAACTATAACAGGTTTCTTCAAAGTAGAGCCGTCTACAAGAACAAGAGGACATAACTACACATTGTTGCTACATTTTGCAAAGGCCTTTGATAGAGTACTTCATCAAAGATTATTTCGAAAGTTAAAAATCACATGGAATAGGTGGGGAAGTTGCCAAATGGATGGAAAATTGGTTAACGTGAAGAAGGCAGAGGGTGGGCATAAATAAGGAGTACTCTGAGTGGTGAAAAGTGGTGTGCCACAGGGCTCGGTTTTAGGACCAATTTTGTTCTTGATATATATAAACGATCTGGACATTGATATGAAATCCATTATTGCAAAATTTGCTGATGACAAAAAACTATGCAGTAGTGTCTCATCTAAAGCGGAAGTGGATATATTGAGGTCGGATTTAGATAAAATTCGAGAATGGTCTGTAAGCTGGCATGGGTAAATCCAATATGGAACATAATTACAGAATGGGAGAGAACACTATTAGAAAGATAGATAAGGAAAGGGACCTAGGGGTTATAATAGATCATACAGGAAAGGTGAGTGAGCAAGTTCAGGTAGCAGTGAAAAAGGCAAATGCAACGTTAGGTATGATTAAAAGAAATATTAAACATAGGAGCAAGGACGTGATAGCCAACTGTAAAAAGCTTTAGTTAGACCTAGATTGGAGTACTGTGTACAGGTGTGGAGTCCTTATCATAGAGGTGATATAAAAATGCTGTGAAAATACAAAAAAGAGCGACAAAGATGATAGTGGGATTCCAGAATTACAGTTATGAGGAAAGACTCAGAAAAACCGGCCTACAGTGTCTCGAAGAGAGAAGAATTCGTGGTGACTTAATACAGGTTTATAAGATGATCAGAGGAATGGATACATTAGACTATAACACGTTTTTTTTTAAATACAGCCACACACAATAACAAGAGGACATAGCTACAAGCTGACTAAAGAGAGGTCCAGATTAGAAAATATTTTGTTGGTTAGAAAGTGGTGTCTGCTTGGAATGCATTGCCAGGGGAGGTAGTGGAGGCAGGGACAGTTAATGCATTTAAGAATAAACTGGATGCGCATAGCTTTTAGAGCAAGGTGATGTAAATGCAACTGGTTGTATACAGACTCTGCAGGGTCTTCTAAACCAGTATAAAGACGTTAAGTTAAGTTAAGTTAAATTAATTAAAGAATGGTCCAGATTAGATTGCAGGACATATTTGTTTCAGCCAGAGAGTGGTGAATGCTTGGAATGCATTACCACAGAATTTAGTAGAGGCAGGGTTAATTAATGCATTTACAAATATATTGTATGCAGATAGTTTTTAGATCAAGTGAATTAAAAGAAACTGGTTGTATACAGACCCTGCTGAGTCTTCTAACACAGTATAAGGAAGTTAAGTTAACTTATGTTAAGTTATGTTACATCAAGTTAATGTGCGCTATCCAGTAGAGAAGCCATCTGTACGAGCCGGAAACAAGGATCATTTGACTGCTCTTCTTGAAGAGGTCTCCATCTTTGGTCAGGTAGGCTTACACATAAAGAGACGCTTACAGTAGAATGACTTCAACCTTGGTGTCCCCCTATGCTCCACAATGAACAACACGTTCCAGAACCAAGTAACATGCTAATTTTATTCCCTTCCCGTGAAACCTTTCTCTCCCTCCACTGCTCCTCCAAAACATGTTTACCGAGTCCCGTTTTGGCCCCATATAAACGTCACGATGTGTTACTGCTTGGATTACTTCCCTGCATGGAGAACCAGTAAATCTGGTATTACCGTCAACGCGTTGTTTGACAAGCCAGGCTTGTTGGTCTGCGGTCATAAAAATGCATCTGGTCTCAGGAATGGTAGAAAAAAAGTATAGTTGTTGTTGTTAACTAGACGTATTATTAGCAACAACATTCACGAGTGAACTACTAGGTGATTAGGGACAAAAAAGCCAATAGAAACACATTTAAACGCATAGTTAGTTGCTGAAATGAAATGACAATTCGTACAGTCGACGGTGATAGAATACCACAACTAAGATGTGAAATGATGCAGATGACCTCTCTAAGATCCCTGCGAGACTAGAACAGATGCCCTCGCTGAGAGGCTAGAACAGATACCCTCGCTGAGAGGCTAGAACAGATGCCCTCGCTGAGAGGCTAGAACAGATGCCCTCGCTGAGAGGCTAGAACAGATGCCCTCGCTGAGAGGCTAGAACAGATGCCCTCGCTGAGAGGCTAGAACAGATGCCCTCGCTGAGAGGCTAGAACAGATGCCCTCGCTGAGAGGCTAGAACAGATGCCCTCGCTGAGAGGCTAGAACAGATGCCCTCGCTGAGAGACTAGAACATATGCCCTCGCTGAGAGGCCAGAACAGATGCCCTTGCTGAGAGGCTAGAACAGATGCCCTCGCTGCGAGGCTAGAACAGATACCCTATAAGAATGCTGCGCGGCTGGAACAGATGCCCTCTCTAAGATCGCTGAGAGGCTGGAACAGATGCCCTCGCTGAGAGCCTAGAACAGATGCCCTCGCTGAAGGGTAGAAGAGATGCCTCACAGCGAGGCTAGAACAGATGCCCTCGCTGAGAGGCTAGAACAGATGCCCTCGCTGAGAAGCTAGAACAGATGCTCCCGCTGAGAGGCTAGAACAGATGCCCTCTACGATTGCTGCGCGGCTGGAACAGATGCCCTCTCTAAGATCGCTGAGAGGCTGGAACAGATGCCCTCGATGAGAGGCTAGAACAGATGCCCACGCAACAAGGCTAGAACAGATGCCCTCTCTAAGATCACTGAACGGCTGGAACAGATGCCCTCTCTAAGATCGCTGAGAGGCTTGAACAGATGCCCTCTCTAAGATCGCTGAGAGGCTAGAACAGATGACCTCGCTGCGCAGCTGGAAAAGATGCCCTATCTGAGATCGCTGCTCTGCTGGAACAGATGCGCTCTCTAAGATCACTGCGTGGCTGGAACAGATGCCCTCTCTGAGATCGCTGCGTGGCTGGAACAGATGCCCTCTCTAAGATCGCTGAGAGGCTGGAACAGATGCCCTCTCTGAGATTGCTGCGCTGCTGGAACAGATGCCCACTCTGAGATCGCTGCGTGGCTGGAACAGATGCCCTCTCTGAGATCACTGCGCGGCTGGAACAGATAGCCTCTCTGAGATCGCTGCGCGGCTGGAACAGGTGCCCTCTCTGAGATCGCCGCGTGGCTGGAACAGATGCCCTTTCTAACATCGCTGTGAGGCTAGAACAGATGCTCCTGTCGGTTAGACAACATCTATTCATACACACTGACAAGACTAAGACATTGAGCATTTGCCAAGACTAAAACCAGACCTCAAGCTATTCTAGAGAAGGAAAACAGATGTCAAGAGATTTGAATATCTCAGCTCGACTATGAGCAGCCACGGAAAGTGACTAAACCAACTCGGCTTGACTATGAACAGCCACGGAAAGTGACTAAACCAACTCGGCTTGACTATGAACAGCCACGGAAAGTGACTAAACCAACTCGGCTTGACTATGAGCAGCCACGGAAAGTGACTAAACCAACTCGGCTTGACTATGAGCAGCCACGGAAAGTGACTAAACCAACTCGGCTTGACTATGAGCAGCCACGGAAAGTGACTAAACCAACTCGGCTTGACTATGAGCAGCCACGGAAAGTGACTAAACCAACTCGGCTTGACTATGAACAGCCACGGAAAGTGACTAAACCAACTCGGCTTGACTATGAGCAGCCACGGAAAGTGACTAAACCAACTCGGCTTGACTATGAGCAGCCACGGAAAGTGACTAAACCAACTCGGCTTGACTATGAGCAGCCACGGAAAGTGACTAAACCAACTCGGCTTGACTATGAGCAGCCACGGAAAGTGACTAAACCAACTCGGCTTGACTATGAACAGCTACGGAAAGTGACTAAACCAACTCGGCTTGACTATGAACAGCCACGGAAAGTGACTAAACCAACTCGGCTTGACTATGAGCAGCCACGGAAAGTGACTAAACCAACTCGGCTTGACTATGAACAGCCACGGAAAGTGACTAAACCAACTCGGCTTGACTATGAGCAGCCACGGAAAGTGACTAAACCAACTCGGCTTGACTATGAGCAGCCACGGAAAGTGACTAAACCAACTCGGCTTGACTATGAGCAGCCACGGAAAGTGACTAAACCAACTCGGCTTGACTATGAGCAGCCACGGAAAGTGACTAAACCAACTCGGCTTGACTATGAGCAGCCACGGAAAGTGACTAAACCAACTCGGCTTGACTATGAACAGCCACGGAAAGTGACTAAACCAACTCGGCTTGACTATGAGCAGCCACGGAAAGTGACTAAACCAACTCGGCTTGACTATGAGCAGCCACGGAAAGTGACTAAACCAACTCGGCTTGACTATGAGCAGCCACGGAAAGTGACTAAACCAACTCGGCTTGACTATGAGCAGCCACGGAAAGTGACTAAACCAACTCGGCTTGACTATGAACAGCTACGGAAAGTGACTAAACCAACTCGGCTTGACTATGAACAGCCACGGAAAGTGACTAAACCAACTCGGCTTGACTATGAGCAGCCACGGAAAGTGACTAAACCAACTCGGCTTGACTATGAACAGCCACGGAAAGTGACTAAACCAACTCGGCTTGACTATGAGCAGCCACGGAAAGTGACTAAACCAACTCGGCTTGACTATGAGCAGCCACGGAAAGTGACTAAACCAACTCGGCTTGACTATGAACAGCTACAGAAAGTGACTAAACCAACTCGGCTTGACTATGAGCAGCCACGGAAAGTGACTAAACCAACTCGGCTTGACTATGAGCAGCCACGGAAAGTGACTAAACCAACTCGGCTTGACTATGAGCAGCCACGGAAAGTGACTAAACCAACTCGGCTTGACTATGAGCAGCCACGGAAAGTGACTAAACCAACTCGGCTTGACTATGAACAGCCACGGAAAGGGACTAAACCAACTCGGCTTGACTATGAGCAGCCACGGAAAGTGACTAAACCAACTCGGCTTGACTATGAGCAGCCACAGAAAGTGACTAAACCAACTCGGCTTGACTATGAACAGCTACGGAAAGTGACTAAACCAACTCGGCTTGACTATGAACAGCCACGGAAAGTGACTAAACCAACTCGGCTTGACTATGAGCAGCCACGGAAAGTGACTAAACCAACTCGGCTTGACTATGAACAGCCACGGAAAGTGACTAAACCAACTCGGCTTGACTATGAGCAGCCACGGAAAGTGACTAAACCAACTCGGCTTGACTATGAGCAGCCACGGAAAGTGACTAAACCAACTCGGCTTGACTATGAGCAGCCACGGAAAGTGACTAAACCAACTCGGCTTGACTATGAGCAGCCACGGAAAGTGACTAAACCAACTCGGCTTGACTATGAACAGCTACGGAAAGTGACTAAACCAACTCGGCTTGACTATGAACAGCCACGGAAAGTGACTAAACCAACTCGGCTTGACTATGAGCAGCCACGGAAAGTGACTAAACCAACTCGGCTTGACTATGAACAGCCACGGAAAGTGACTAAACCAACTCGGCTTGACTATGAGCAGCCACGGAAAGTGACTAAACCAACTCGGCTTGACTATGAGCAGCCACGGAAAGTGACTAAACCAACTCGGCTTGACTATGAGCAGCCACAGAAAGTGACTAAACCAACTCGGCTTGACTATGAGCAGCCACGGAAAGTGACTAAACCAACTCGGCTTGACTATGAGCAGCCACGGAAAGTGACTAAACCAACTCGGCTTGACTATGAACAGCCACGGAAAGTGACTAAACCAACTCGGCTTGACTATGAGCAGCCACGGAAAGTGACTAAACCAACTCGGCTTGACTATGAGCAGCCACGGAAAGTGACTAAACCAACTCGGCTTGACTATGAGCAGCCACGGAAAGTGACTAAACCAACTCGGCTTGACTATGAGCAGCCACGGAAAGTGACTAAACCAACTCGGCTTGACTATGAACAGCTACGGAAAGTGACTAAACCAACTCGGCTTGACTATGAACAGCCACGGAAAGTGACTAAACCAACTCGGCTTGACTATGAGCAGCCACGGAAAGTGACTAAACCAACTCGGCTTGACTATGAACAGCCACGGAAAGTGACTAAACCAACTCGGCTTGACTATGAGCAGCCACGGAAAGTGACTAAACCAACTCGGCTTGACTATGAGCAGCCACGGAAAGTGACTAAACCAACTCGGCTTGACTATGAACAGCTACAGAAAGTGACTAAACCAACTCGGCTTGACTATGAGCAGCCACGGAAAGTGACTAAACCAACTCGGCTTGACTATGAGCAGCCACGGAAAGTGACTAAACCAACTCGGCTTGACTATGAGCAGCCACGGAAAGTGACTAAACCAACTCGGCTTGACTATGAGCAGCCACGGAAAGTGACTAAACCAACTCGGCTTGACTATGAACAGCCACGGAAAGGGACTAAACCAACTCGGCTTGACTATGAGCAGCCACGGAAAGTGACTAAACCAACTCGGCTTGACTATGAGCAGCCACGGAAAGTGACTAAACCAACTCGGCTTGACTATGAACAGCTACGGAAAGTGACTAAACCAACTCGGCTTGACTATGAACAGCCACGGAAAGTGACTAAACCAACTCGGCTTGACTATGAGCAGCCACGGAAAGTGACTAAACCAACTCGGCTTGACTATGAACAGCCACGGAAAGTGACTAAACCAACTCGGCTTGACTATGAGCAGCCACGGAAAGTGACTAAACCAACTCGGCTTGACTATGAGCAGCCACGGAAAGTGACTAAACCAACTCGGCTTGACTATGAGCAGCCACGGAAAGTGACTAAACCAACTCGGCTTGACTATGAGCAGCCACGGAAAGTGACTAAACCAACTCGGCTTGACTATGAGCAGCCACGGAAAGTGACTAAACCAACTCGGCTTGACTATGAACAGCCACGGAAAGTGACTAAACCAACTCGGCTTGGCGATGAGCAGCCACGGAAAGTGACTAAACCAACTCGGCTTGACTATGAGCAGCCACGGAAAGTGACTAAACCAACTCGGCTTGACTATGAGCAGCCACGGAAAGTGACTAAACCAACTCGGCTTGACTATGAGCAGCCACGGAAAGTGACTAAACCAACTCGGCTTGACTATGAACAGCTACGGAAAGTGACTAAACCAACTCGGCTTGACTATGAACAGCCACGGAAAGTGACTAAACCAACTCGGCTTGACTATGAGCAGCCACGGAAAGTGACTAAACCAACTCGGCTTGACTATGAACAGCCACGGAAAGTGACTAAACCAACTCGGCTTGACTATGAGCAGCCACGGAAAGTGACTAAACCAACTCGGCTTGACTATGAGCAGCCACGGAAAGTGACTAAACCAACTCGGCTTGACTATGAACAGCTACGGAAAGTGACTAAACCAACTCGGCTTGACTATGAACAGCTACGGAAAGTGACTAAACCAACTCGGCTTGACTATGAGCAGCCACGGAAAGTGACTAAACCAACTCGGCTTGACTATGAACAGCTACGGAAAGTGACTAAACCAACTCGGCTTGACTATGAACAGCCACGGAAAGTGACTAAACCAACTCGGCTTGACTATGAACAGCTACGGAAAGTGACTAAACCAACTCGGCTTGACTATGAGCAGCCACGGAAAGTGACTAAACCAACTCGGCTTGACTATGAACAGCTACGGAAAGTGACTAAACCAACTCGGCTTGACTATGAACAGCCACGGAAAGTGACTAAACCAACTCGGCTTGACTATGAACAGCTACGGAAAGTGACTAAACCAACTCGGCTTGACTATGAGCAGCCACGGAAAGTGACTAAACCAACTCGGCTTGACTATGAACAGCTACGGAAAGTGACTAAACCAACTCGGCTTGACTATGAGCAGCCACGGAAAGTGACTAAACCAAACACGGAGAAGATTGGCCATTACACTAATGAACTAAAAATGAAAAACGTATGGCAGATCACTAACACAAAGACATAAATAAAGATCCTTAGGACTTGCATCTTCCCCGTGGTAACGTACGGATGGGAAACGTGGTCAACCACACAATCTCTACAGAGGAGTTCCGGTAAGATGGCGACCAAGCAACAGCTGCTCTCATGGTCTGCGATTTTCGTATGGGTTGTTCGTTCCAATTAATGTATGGAGTGCAGTGTTGTGCGACGATCATTTTGTTAGCATGTCCTACGCTATTCGCGGGAAGCCTGTGTGTGTAATTTTCCTCCAAATTCGGAGAAAACACGATCTGTTTTTCGTGTGTTATAGAATACACGTTGTTGGGTAGGACGTCACTACTGATTGCGCACCGTCCTTGGTTATTGTGCATGACCTACTTGGAAATTGCGCCCATTTTCATTGCATGCCACGACCGGAATCTCCCCTCAGCCATAGGTTAATGGTCCCTCACCTAGACCTACAGATGTGGGCGCTGGTCAGCAGCAGCGTTTTCTGGTCTACGCGTGGGGGCTGCTGCTGTCGAGAGGTACGACATTCGCCTCTCAAATCATCAAGGAAACTTTGGACGATCGACTCCCACAAGTTTCAAGCGACCCCTGGTCTCATGGATTGTACGGTCTGAATGTTTGCTTCTTGAGCTACTTCCAGCCGTCTTGATTGCATATCTTGCCACTGATTCTCGGTAACTCAAGACGAGAGAGTGACAGTGATGTCCAGCGCACCACTTTCTCACTATAATCCAAATTCAGCTCAAGTTACATCTTAAGGACGAGGACAGTCTGATGATGTCGCCATCTTCGCTTGCGATGGGCAACTTACTTACTTACAGAGAAAGATTGAAACCTTCCAGCTAAAATGCTGCAGAAGAGGGCTCAAATTAAATGACAGAGAAATGAAAGACGCAGAAATCCAACAGCTGCTGGGAATGGAACTAAACTCGCTAGTAAACAACATGACGTCTAGGGAGGTGACTGATATTGGCCGCATCAAACGTCACAGTGACCTAGAAACAACGATACTGGACGGTATGGCTCCTAACAAGAGAGGCAGACTTAGGAGTAGACGGACAAGGAACATTACAGAGGTTATGAGGTTGCCAGTGGCAAAGACGCAAGAACTGAATACGGATCGAGTCACTTCCAGATTGGCTGTCATAAAAGCGACGTTCTGTAATGGACATGATGATGATGATGATACTCGTACCTAAGCCATCCCTTCTGTACCTTCTAGTACAGCTGGCTCGTCTGTCACGATGACTGCTTCCGTCTCCATTCTCAAACTGGAGGTTGTTGACATGTATGCCCTACTGTGCTCAGAAACGACCTCTCACTCTAGCCGAGAAACCCCAACCTGATGTCCCACTGTGCACGACTGATCCGTCAGTGTATATGACAGCGTCACTCTCCTGGGTGTTCTCAGTTATCAGCTGATTTACCTCGTGCTCTGCTCTCCCGTTGTTCCGTTCTCTGCATTCCTAGCCTAAGGTTATGATGACTCTCTGGTACTCTATCATTCTATCACCAGTGTGGACACATGCTTCCCTTTTGGATATCGTCTCAGTTGGAGTGACGTGTCCGATTGTTGTCTCAGCCTGTGCTATCCATGACGAACCTCTCTTGATTCTTGAACCCTTGATGTCTGAGATACTACTGTACAGACAGTGTCGAGTGTCTGTGGTAACACGCGTATAGGCTTTGACTTCTGCCAGTTTATGTCTGGATGTCACCGATAACAATCCCAACATGTACCGCATCATCACAATCGGGGTATCTCTAGTGCAGCCCAGAACCAGACGCATACCTTCATTCTGGATACGGTCCAACCTTACACACTGTGTTCTTGATAGTGTGAGGATGCCTAGTCCGTAATCGATGACAGACAACACGACCTGACGAAATAGGATGAACAGGAGGCGTTGTTCTAAGTCGGCAGCAGCCATAGTCTTGAGTGCTACTAACCCGCTCTTGCATCTTTGTACGATGTGGTCAACATGGCAGTTATAGGAAAGACTGCGATCAAAAGTCACTCCGAGGTATTTTAACCTGTCGCACCTGTCAATGGTGCAACCATCAGAAGTGATGCCCGGGGGCTCAGACTTTACTATGGAATTATTCAAAGAGCACCACATCATGCAGGCCTTGTTCGGATTGATCTTGGAGCTTGAGTCGCCGCACCACTGTGAGATTGGTTGCAAGGTTTCCTGGATGTCTTTAACCAACTCTTGCCTGTGTGAGCCAGGATGTCACCAGCAAATGTCAACGTTTGCCCTGTCCCTGTAGGTTGAATATTGGTCACTTTTACTGCGTAGATGTGGAACAGCGGAGACCCGTGAGGCAGTCCTTATTCTGATGTCAACGATCCCACGCGTAGCGCAACTGTTCTTTCCATCAGGACAGCTGCTATCCAACTAACCAGCCACAGGATTAAACCAAAGTGCTTCAGATATGTCATTAAAGTTCTAAAATAGACACGGTTGTATGCGTCTTCCAAGTCGAGTGCCACCGCGACTGTTTCTTGCTTTGACTGAAACCCCTCGTAGTCATCATACGCAAAAGTTCCAGCGTTAGCCCATGTCTCACTCGCTGTTCTATAACTGCCCAGCGTGTCGGGTAGAATATGTTCCCGTTCAAGGTAGGCCATTATTTTCCTGACCACTATCTTCTCGAGTAATTTACCATTTACATTTTTGTGTATGGTGATTATTCGATAGCTGCCGAGAAACGTAGAGACCTTACCAGGTTTAGACAGTGGAAATAGACAGCTTTGAAGCCAGTCCTCAGGCACAGATGCCTTCTCTATAGTGTGGTTGAACTCCTTCACCATGTTTCTTATCTCTGTCTCAACCAACTGCTTAATGTGGCAGGACTGCACTCCATCAGGACCCAGGGCAATGTTTTTGCTGGTTCGTAGACTATTTGCGACCTCCGCCTCGCAGATAAGGTCTACATAAGCCTCTTCACTGGTGGCTGTGTCTAAAATGCGTTTCTGAATTTCTTGACGTGCATCTCTGTCACCTTTGTCAGTCTGGGCAACATATCGACTGAAAAAACTCAGACCCTTCTTTGTCTGTCTTCAGGGAAATTCCTGTGGTGTCTATAATGTTAATGATAAGCTGATTTATAGTCTTTCCATTGATCGCCCGATGCATGTGCCAGAACTTCTAGAGGGTATTATCATTACCCACACGTGTCATGAACTCCTCCCATCGCTCGCTTTTGGACTCTATAGCTACCAGTTTAAAGGAATTGGTAACTTTGTGTGTTACCTCCTTTTTCTCATTCAAATCTCATTCTGGCTTTACTCCAATCCTTTGTTGCCGCCTCCTTTTCTCTCCAACCTCTTGAGTCCACCAGGGTGGTTGGACAAATGTGGATCTAGTGGTCCTGCGTCCGATCGTCTGGCGCAGCTTGTTCACTACATTATCCTGTTCATGAGTGTATCTGAACAGCTGTTTGGCTTTCCGGTGTCTCGTGTGTTTTCCTCTGAGTATACGTACATCACATGGCAGGTGGTCGATTTCTTGTGCCCTAATACGTCCAGGAGTGGTGGAGTAGCATCATTGGATATAAGAGCCAATGACCTCCGTCCGTATTCCCCGGTCGATGCTAGTTGGGCGTCCGTCATTCACGACAGTGTGGTTTGTGTGAACTAATGCCTGACTCAAGGCGACCCCTTGCATATTTTCAGTGGCATTTCCCCACTCCGTTGACCTAGCATTAAAGTCACATGCAATGAGGCACAATTTACCCTGCTACTCTGACAAGTGTGACAGAAACTCCCACTTTACGTCATCAAAGAGGTGATCTACGTGAGCGTATATGTTGTAGATTCTCCATTCTTATTGGTTGATTGTTACTACAATACATTTAGCTGGACATCCTCAATTCTACAGGTGCTAGTATATATCCATGTATGGAGAAGTTCTTGCTTCTCAAGCTGTGGCTGATATCATTTTTCATTTCCATCTCGACACCTTTAATCATGGCTCCAGGCCTAAATTCCAGATCATTCTTTGCAATCTACAAAATGGTTTTTGAATACATACGCAGAACCATTTCTTTGTCAAATTGAAATTTGGCCGACAGGGTGTATCCGGAGTCTCAGTGTGGTTTTCGCGTAGAAAGGTCCACCGTTGATATGGTCTTTTCACTGAGAATTGCAAGAGAAATGCAGAGAACAACACAGACCACTATTTCTTGGCTTCATCGACCTCTCCAAGGCATTCGACCTGGTAAACAGGGAGGGTCTTTTCAAAGTATTGTCCAAAGTTCGCTGCCCACCTAAACTACTGCGCATGATTAGGTCTTTTCCTGTGGGCATGAAAGTTACAGTACCCCATGACGGTCAGGAATCTGAGGCGACATTAACAGATGAGTTAAACAAGGTTGTGTCCTGGCTCCGACTCTATTCGGCAGTTTCTTTGGAACTACCACAGAATGGGTCATCCTGCATACTAGGTCAGATGGTAGACTATTCAATCTAACCAGAATGCGAGCGAAACGTAAGAGAAGGGAGACTGTCATTCCCAGGCGATGCTGCTCAGGTAGCCCACGCCGAAGCCAAATTACAGATCCTGATTAATAGGTTGGCTAAATCCTGTAATCTGTTTGACTCACCATTAACGTAAAAAATACAGAAGTGATGGCCGAGGGTGCAGATCCTCCAGACATTGTCTTAAACGAAAAAAATCTGGAGGTGGTAAATCACTTCATCTACCTCGGATCTATCATCACCGACAACCTATCATTGGACGCAAAGCTGTAGAAACGATTAGGAATGGCCTCATCAGCACTAGCCAGGCTCTCACAGAGAGTACGAAATAACAACATGCTGACCATCAGGTTGCTGTGTACAGATCATGTGTGATTAGTACCCTGCTAAATGGCAGCGAAACATGGACTCTGTATGCCTAACAAGAAAAAATGCTAAATGCTTTTCATATGCACTGTTTGAGACGCATACTTGGAATTTAATGGAGTGACTAACAACGAAGTGTTGGACCGTGCAAAGATTTTCAGCTTAGTTACGATCATCCCCCGGCGCTGCTTGCGGTCGCTTGGTCACGTGTGCAGAAAGGAGGATAGGCGAAAACTAAAATATATCATTTACGGAGAGCGGACCACGGCGAGAGTAAAAAAGGTACAAAGATGTTTGCAAACGTGACCTGAAGGCGTTGGATATGAACACCTGCAACTGGGAAGAACTTGCCAAAGCAGACCCTGCTGGATGTAGGCTTTGTGTGTTAGTATGCAGGCAGGCGAAGACAGGATGCGTCAAGATGCAGACTCCAAACGTGTGCAGTGAAAGCAAGAGCAACAACTGATTGTCCCCTCTATGACGTGAAGTCCATTGTCTCTCGAGACTGACGGGATGCCAATCAGATAGGAGAAACTATATACCTGTTTCAGTAGTTCACCTGTTGTGTGTACCTGCATGAATGGTGTCTCGACACCTCTTTGTCTTTTTTCTACCTTAGGCTGCAATTTCTTTTTAACACGCTTTTCTACTGACGTCTTTATGGATGTAGAAGCAGAGGTAGCGCAGTGGTTAGTGCACTATTTTCCCTGCTGTGTGATCCTGGTTCGGTTATCAGTTGGTAAAGGACATTTCCGATCGCAAAACGGCACCTGGGGCCGATCCAGCCTCAAAGTATATTGGGTACATATGGGAAACTGGCGACGGCCAGCGTGCTGCTAACAACATCATCCCTAGTGTGCGATTGGTCAAGACAGATACGGACCTAACACCATATTCTCAATATGCCAGATTGGCGTGTTAACGAGACCTTTACATTTTTACTTCGTGGATGTGGATCTTGGAGTCAGTCAAGTATTGCCAAGTGGGTGTGGATCCTGGAGTCAGTCAAGCATTGCGAAGTGGATGTAGATCTTGGAGTCAGTCAAGCACTGCCAAGTGGATGTGGATCTTGGAGTCAGTCAAGCACTGCCAAGTGGATGTGGATCTTGGAGTCAGTCAAGCACTGCCAATTGGATGTGGATCTTGGAGTCAGTCAAGCACTGCCAAGTGGATGATTACACCACAGTGGTTCTGCCTAAGACGGATGTGTCGAACCGACAAATGCAAATATCGCATTCAAGCTGTAAACTAGAGACACGACGCATTTCGTTCTCCTGACGACATCCTGCCATTTGCAAAGAACTGTTTATAGCTTGGTAGCGGGAGATTGAGAACGGGAGATTGAAAACGGGAGAATGAGAACGGGAGATTGAGAACAGAAGATTGAGAACTGGAGATTGAGAACGCGAGATTGAGAACGAGAGATTGAGAACGGGAGATTGAAAACGGGAGATTGAAAACGGAAGATTGAGAACGGAAGATTGAGAACGGGAGATTGAGAACGGGGGGTTGAGAACGAGAGATTGACAACTGGAGATTGAGAACGGGAGATTGAGAACTGGAGATTGAGAACGGGGGGTTGAGAACGAGAGATTGAGAACTGGAGATTGAGAACGGGAGATTGAGAACGGGAGATTGAGAACGGGGGGTTGAGAACGAGAGATTGAGAACTGGAGATTGAGAACGGGAGATTGAGAACGGGAGATTGAGAACGGGGGGTTGAGAACGAGAGATTGAGAACTGGAGATTGAGAACGGGGGGTTGAGAACGAGAGATTGAGAACTGGAGATTGAGAACGGGGGGGGGGGGGGGGGGGTTGAGAACGAGAGATTGAGAACTGGAGATTGAGAACGGGGGGTTGAGAACGAGAGATTGAGAACTGGAGATTGAGAACGGGAGATTGAGAACGGGAGATTGAGAACGGGAGATTGAGAACGGGAGATTGAGAACGGGAGATTGAGAACGAATACAGACGAAGAAGAAGTACACAACAGTAGATGATTAGATCACAGTGGATGCTTACATCATTATGGATGGTTACACCACAGTGGATGATTTCACTATAGTGGATGATTACACCACAGTATTTGCCTACATCATAGTAGATGATTACACCACACTTCAGGAATGTCAGGATTAGGCGTGGATCGAGATGGTAGAAGCGCTGTGAGGAGGAATCACATATAGACTAGTGGGGAAGGCACCGTTAACCTCCATTTCCTTAGTAATTTTCTGAGACAGATTGCGCACCTATAGGTCTGTCAGGCGTGCAGTGATATCGATGATATGTAAGATAACACAGAACAGCACAACACCCCGTCAAATAAATGCCAGATCAAAATATAACTCGATTCCTCGAATCTAATTCGTTAATGAAGGTATCGATCGTCAAACTACATTGCTCTTATCACCAGTATCGGCTTACAGCACACATTTGTGCCTCAATAAAACGTATCGATCTCTCTTATCTATTTTCTAGCTGGATAAACAAACAACCCAGGGCAAAACAACAAAACTATAAATACGGAGGCGTCTACATGGCTAGGGTCCAGGGTCCGGGGGTGAGGGGGGGTGGGGAGGGGATATACACGGCTGGGGTCCAGGGTCCGAGGGTGGGGGGTCTACACGACTGGGGTCCAGGGTCCGGGGATTGGGGGGGGGGGGGGGGTCTACACGGCTGGAGTTCAGGGTCCGGGGGTGGGGGGGGGTCTACATGGCTGGGGTCCGGAGGGGTGGAGACAGCAGTTCATGGCTATGAACCGCGGGGGGAGGGGAGGTGTCTACACGGCTGGGGTCAGGGGGTCGGGGGGGGGGGTCTACACGGCAGGGTTCCTGAGTCCGGGGGGGTCGAAGTCTATGGCTGGAGTCCTGGGGTCCAAGGAGGGAGGATGTAGCTGGGGTCTTGGGGATGTAGTCTGGCGTGGGGAAGGGAGAGTGGGTGGGGCAACCATCTAGATTTAGCAAACAAAGTTGACCACAGAAAGAAACAATGACAACCAAACATGCAAGCGGTTTTATGAAAAGAAGGTCCTGAGAAAATGAGAAGTTTGACGCAGCGAAGGGAATGCCGCAAAGAAGCGTCAGTGTGGACAGCGTCAGGTGGACAACTTCAGGTGGACAGCGTCAGTGTGGACAGCGTCAGGTGGACAGCGTCAGTGTGGACTAGCCATTTAAAAATGATCTTCGGTCCCTTGACCTCAACTGGAGAAAGGCAGAAAGAGTTGCCCAAGACCGAACTCGAGAAATGAGAGTTGCCCAAGACCGAACTTGGTGGAGGAGAGTTTCCCAAGACCGAACTTGATGGAGGAGAGTTGTCAGCGGCCTATGCACCGGAAAAAGATGGTGACGGTCACTCGGGAGTAAGGCGCACGAGAGGATCAAGCAGGAGTGTGTGCAACCAGCGGGCTACATTAACCATCAGTACTTACTCTTCGGTGAGAAAAAGAGAGAGAGAGAGCGAGAGAGAGAGAACACACGAACAAATTTGGCTAAAATGCAGTGCAGTCGATTCTTGATAACCGAACACATCTTCTTCTCTGCAGGCAGAATCTTTTGGGCATGCTACTTGTTTATCTGTAGGCCAGTCGCCATGATGGAGTCTTCACCAGGTCGGAGTGGCTGCCCCTCAGCTGTTGGTCTGCACCCTCTGGCCATGTCTGGCATGTTATTCCGCTTTAAAGTTAACATAATTGTAGAATGTGTTTAGGACTCTAGCCCCCTGTTCCAGATAGGCATTCATCGGTGCACGAAATCTATACTCGGAATAGATGTTCTAGTAATCTGCAGTGTCCAGTTCTCAGGCGAAATAAGGTACTTTGTTGGTTTCTTTTGAGTTGGTGAATTGGGTCTGGTGTACTGCTTATGTTCATGTCTTGTCTCTGTTGGGGTGTATATACTGGTTTCTGATCATGTTCTTAATCTTCCTGTATGGTACTCCGTGATTAAATTGTGCCTTTTTGCTGTCGTCTTTTGTTATAGCGTAAGCTATTTCGTTTTCTGGGTTTCCGCTTTTGGAGGGTAGCCATTGGAGCGCTGTTGTTGAGAATCTCTGGAGTTTTCCTAGTTTTGTTTTAATCTCCGATAACGATATATCCAAGCAGTGAATTTATTTCACGATCAATTACAAAAAAGCAAAACACTGATCTTATCAGAATTCCACATCGAACAGGCACAACAGAATGACATCCAATGTATTCAACAAACTAAAGATAGTGAAATACAGGCACTGGTAAACTGGTTACTGATCATCGGCTGCAAATGTGTTCAACCACGGCCATTTTGGTTTTTCTCATTCATAATTTGCCAAAGTTTTTCTACATTTTCAAATGAATGTCTCTCTATGCAATCAACATGAATGTTTGTTCTCGTTTCTCAAGGTTTGTCCGCCTCGAAGTGCTGGGACTAGTAGACGATAAGTATGAGGGACAATTCACCAAAATTGTTTGGAATGCACCAGAATGCTCTTTTCCTGGGAACTGTTAGTACTCTACCATCATCACGTGTCACATAATTAATTGTCATAATTTTTGATGGATGTAAATGTTTCTCCCACACAACAGTGTTATCTGCGATTTCACAATTATCACGAGGTATTACTGCCATTTTGTCCTCAGACTTTCATTTCTTGGAAAGGCAGATGATGTTATATGCTCTGTTAAATCATAATTTGATTGACAGTTCGGTACACAACACAATCTAGGCATTGTGAACACTTCATTAATTTGATTGACAGTTCGGTCGGTACACAACACAATCTTGGCATTATGAACACTTCATTAATTCTTCGTCTTCTTCGTACGCAGTCAGACAGTAACCATTATTTTTTCGAAAAAAGCGGCGGTCATCCTGAGGCTGTCGCCACTGCCATAGAGCTTGTCTTGCAGTTCCACTGGTGATGGCCACATCTGCTCTCTCTGATCCTCGTATGTCGGGCAGTTCTGCAGCAGATGTTCAGCGGTCATTTTACCGGTACCGCACGGGCATTCGTCGGTACCACCTATCTTCAATTTGTTGAATAGGTGGTACCTCAGTCTATTGTGGCCAGTGCGAAGTCTGAAGACAACGACCTGCTGTCTTCGGTTCAACTGGTAATAGGCATCGTTTTTGGTGTAACCAGTATGTTCGGTTTCCCATTTGGTCATGTATCTGGCTTTGATAAGCCGTTTTGACTCTTCGTACGTCATACTAGTATCTGTTTGTGGTAGTCTTGCACCTTCTTTTGCCAGTCTGTCTGCCTCCTCGTTGCCTTGGATGTTGCAGTGTGATGGGACCCACTGTACCACTACCCTTTTTGGTGCGGACTGCTGGCACAGTTTGCAGAGTGCTGCTCTTAAGTCATTAAGCTCAGTGTTTTTCTGGCTTTTTAGCGCTGTGACTACGGCGAGAGCATCTGTAAGCAGGACTATATGGCTTTCATTTTTTTTATGTGTCACCATTTCTTCCACTGCCGCCCTCAGTGCCTCTGCCGCTGCTCTGAAATTGCTTGTGTACTTACCAGTAGCGAATGACAGTGTTATTTGTCTGCCATTTGGTAGGTTCAGGAATGCTCCTGCCCCTCCGTTCTGTGTATAGTTTGTTACAGAACCGTCGGTGTATGCATTGGGTAGTTTTCCGATATAACGCTTAGCTTCATTAATTCAATCATTGAAACAAATGTCGAGTGGGTGCTGTAAAAACATTTACGTATTCCGATTATATCCAAGTCAGAGAAATAACACCTTCAATACACAATCGGGTTAAAATAGCCGACGTAACATGAATTTACGTCACCTGTGGCATGAGTTTTAAATCTAGAGGGCCGTGGTTCAACACGCGTGGTAGGAGAAAATGCATATCGCCAAAACCTGGACAGGTCCTGGACAAGACTAATTAAGATAGCTATGATTTCAGGCTGATAACTCGTATATATATGGTTCATATATCTAGCTAGCTAGTTAGTTTGTTAATTAGTTGGTTAGTTAGTTAGATAGTTGGTTAGTTAGTTAGTTGGTTAGATAGATAGTTGGTTAGTTAGTTAGTTGGTTAGTTAGTTAGCTAGTTAGTTAGATAGTTAGTTAGTTAGTTAGTCAGGCAGTCAGTTAGTTATTAGTTAGTTAGTTAGTCAGTTAGTTAGTTAGTTAGTTAGTCAGTCAGTTAGTTAGTTAGTTAGTTAGTCAGTCAGTCAGTTAGTTAGTCAGTCAGTCAGTTAGTTAGTTAGTTAGTTAGTCAGTCAGTCAGTTAGTTAGTCAGTCAGTCAGTCAGTTAGTTAGTTAGTTAGTTAGTTAGTTAGTCAGTCAGTCAGTTAGTTAGTCAGTCAGTTAGTCAGTTAGTTAGTCAGTTAGTTAGTCAGTCAGTCAGTTAGTTAGTCAGTCAGTCAGTTAGTTAGTTAGTTAGTTAGTTAGTTAGTTAGTCAGTCAGTTAGTTAGTCAGTCAGTTAGTTAGTCAGTCAGTCAGTTAGTTAGTCAGTCAGTCAGTTAGTTAGTCAGTCAGTCAGTTAGTCAGTCAGTTAGTCAGTTAGTTAGTTAGTCAGTTAGTTAGTTAGTTAGTTAGTTAGTCAGTTAGTTAGTTAGTCAGTCAGTCAGTCAGTTAGTCAGTCAGTTAGTCAGTTAGTTAGTTAGTTAGTTAGTTAGTCAGTTAGTCAGTCAGTCAGTTAGTCAGTCAGTTAGTCAGTCAGTTAGTTAGTTAGTTAGTTAGTCAGTCAGTTAGTCAGTTAGTCAGTCAGTCAGTCAGTCAGTCAGTTAGTCAGTCAGTTAGTTAGTTAGTTAGTTAGTTAGTTAGTTAGTCAGTCAGTTAGTCAGTTAGTCAGTTAGTCAGTCAGTCAGTTAGTTAGTCAGTTAGTCAGTTAGTCAGTCAGTCAGTTAGTTAGTCAGTTAGTTAGTCAGTTAGTCAGTCAGTCAGTCAGTTAGTTAGTCAGTCAGTTAGTTAGTTAGTTAGTTAGTTAGTCAGTCAGTCAGTTAGTCAGTCAGTTACTCAGTCAGTTAGTTAGTCAGTTAGTTAGTTAGTTAGTTAGTTAGTCAGTTAGTCAGTTAGTTAGTTATTTGCCAATCGCAAGCGATGATTGCAACATCATCATACGGGATTGTCTTGATGATGTAACTTGCGATATTTTTGGGTAATGGTGAGGACGAAACTGTTCTGGTCCTCACTCTCACTCCCTGGTCTCGAGCTACCTTGGACCAGTGGCAAGACATACGTCAGGACGACTGGAGGTAACGCTGGATGCTGGCACTCTGGTCTCATTTATATTGATACCAGGGATCGTTTTAAAACGGCGGGGGTCGCCCACCGCGTCCGTTCACCGCTTGGAGACTGCCAGCGACCACAGCGACTCCAAAAAGACTCTGCAAAGTATGTAGACAACCACTGTAGACAACCACTGTAGACAACCACTGTCACATTCCGGTCGTGTAGTTTCGCTACCAAGTGACCAGTGGACGAATGTTCATCCTCGCGAAGGGACCCCGAGCAGTCATGTTGGCGCTGGAGGTGTCTGGGGTTGTCATTGGCCAGCCATTACCTAATCAGAGGACCAGTACTGACAAGGGTCATTGGTTTCATCGGTAGCACCACCCCTCCATCCTCACCCTCCCCCTCCCCCTCCTCCTGATGTTTGCTTGTAAATTGTATGTTCCTTGAGAAGTGCACAAATGAGGCCGCAGGAACATGGATTTCATAGATTGTGTGCCTGAGAACGGGCAGTGTCTAGACATTCTAGTATATTGGCGGCAAGTGGATAGTTGTCTAGATCTCAGTGGCCATATGTCGCTGGTCGCTGTTTAGAAAAGATCCAACAGTGACCCAAATGCTCATGAGGCGTGCGTTACCATAGTCTCGAGAGGATGCAATGAGCCCGGCGGGACATTTTAAACTAACGTGGGATGAAGGATGCTAATCCGGTCAGGCACAACATACTGACCAGGGCGAAACGTTAGGGTCAGGCACAACATACTGACCAGGACGCCACGTTAGGGTCAGGCACAACATACTGACTAGGGCGCCACGTTATGGTCAGGCACAACATACTGACCAATACCACTCTCTTTCTTTCAAGAAACCTTTCTCTGGAAAAATTTGGTTTTCCAGGCAGTCTGGCTTACGAGATGTGCATAGAGGTAATCCCCGTAGTAGTTAGCGACACGCAGATGTGCCAGCAATATGGAGCTCCGCGGCAAACAACATCACTAACAATATCAACAACAACATCAGCAATATCATCATCAACAACAACAACATCGGCACCATAACATAAACAACACCATCAACAACAACATCAACAACAATATCAACAACAACATCAACAACAACATCAACAACAATATCAACAACAACATCAACAACAACATCAACACCGCCACATAAACAACAACGTCAACAACAACATCTTTGGCTTGCTGGAGTCGACAGACGAAAGGCCCTGCATTCTAAGTTACCTACAGTCGTCTCGACTAGTCGTCCTGCCACTGGTCCAGGGTATATTGAGACGAGGTAGTGAGGTTGGTGACCAGCGCAGTTCCTTCCTCACTATAATCCAAATATAGCACAAGTTACAACAGCAAAACAACAAATACATGTCATGTCGTCACCATCATTGCTTGCGATGGGTCACTCATCTTTTCCATGGTTTCTGTCGTGGGATGTGATCAAACTCGCGTTCCCTGGAATCCCTCGAGACAATTAATTAGATGTCTCTGTTCGGCGATCTCTCGGCTAATTCATTCGATCCTTCTGCACTGATCTACGAACTCCTAAATCGAAATGCTTCCACTCAGCGAGATTACTGTGAACTGCTTCCCCTCAGCGAGATCACTGTGAACTGCTTCCACTCAGCGAGATCACTGTGAACTGCTTCCACTCAGCGAGATCACTGTGAACTGCTTCCACTCAGCGAGATCACTTTGAACTGCTTCCACTCAGCGAAATCACTGTGAACTGCTTCCACTCAGCGAGATCACTGTGAACTGCTTCCACTCAGCGAGATCACTGTGAACTGCTTCCACTCAGCGAGATCACTGTGAACTGCTTCCACTCAGCGAGATCACTGTGAACTGCTTCCAATCAGCGAAATCACTGTGAACTGCTTCCACTCAGCAAAAAAGTTTTTTCACATTACACAATTACGACAAGAGAAAGAGTACGCTGGAGATTCATTGCAACCGACCTTTGATGCGGAGATGGCACCTGCACTGAACTAAACTGATCAATAGATATGGCACATTAGAGATGTAGGGAGAAGTGAAGTATATATGTGGTAGAATCGAGATATGGAGAGAAGTGATGTATAAATGTCGTAGAGTGAATATGTGGAGAGAAGTGATCTATAAATGTCGTAGAGTCGAGATATTCAGAGAAGTGATGTATAAATGCCGTAGAGTCGAGATATAGAGAGAAGTGATGTATAAATGTCGTAGAGTCGAGATATGGAGAGAAGTGATGTATAAATGTCGTAGAGTGGATATGTGGAGAGAAGTGATGTATAAATGTCGTAGAGTGGAGATATAGACAGAAGTGATGTATAAAGGTCGTAGAGTGGATATGTGGAGAAAAGTGATGTATAAATGTCGTAAAGTGAATATGTGGAGAGAAGTGATCTATAAATGTCGTAGAGTCGAGATATTCAGAGAAGTGATGTATAAATGTCGTGGAGTGGAGATATGGAGAGAAGTGATGCATAAATGTAGTAGAGTGGATATGTGGAGAGAAGTGATGTATAAAAGTCGTAGAGTGGATATGTGGAGAGAAGTGATGTATAAATGTCGTACAGTTGATATGTGGAGAGAAGTGATGTATATATGTCGTAGAGTTGAAATATAGAGAGAATTTATGTATAAATGTCGTAGAGTGGATATGCGGAGAGAAGTGATGTATAAATGTCGTAGGGTGGATATGTGGAGAGAATTTATGTATAAATGTCGTAGAGTGGATATGTGGAGAGAAGTGATGTATAAATGTCGTAGAGTGGATATGTGGAGAGAAGTGATGTATAAATGTCGTAGAGTGGATTTGTGGAGAGAAGTGATGTATAAATGTCGTAGAGTGGATAGGTGGAAAGAAGTGATGTATAAATGTCGTAGAGTGGATATGTGGAGAGAAGTGATGTATAAATGTCGTAGAGTAGAGATGTGCGGAGAAGTGATGTATAAATGTCATAGAGTGAATATCTGGAGAAAAGGTATGTATAAATGTCGTAGAGTGGAGATGTGGAGAGAAGTGATGTATAAATGTCGTAGAGTGGAGATGTGGCGACAAATGATGTATAAATGTCGTAGAATGGAGATGTGGAGAGAAGTGATGTATTAATGTCGTAGAGTGGATATGTGGAGAGAAGTGATTTATAAATGTCGTAGAGTTGATATGTGGAGAGAAGTGATGTATAAATGTTGTAGAGTGGATATGTGGAGAGAAGTGATGTATAAATGTCGTAGAGTGGAGATATAGAGAGAAGTGATGTATAAATGTCGTAGAGTAGAGATATGGAGAGAAGTGATGTAGAAATGTGGTAGAGTGGATATGTGGAGAGAAGTGATGTATAAATGTCGTAGAGTCGATATGTGGAGAGAAGTGATGTATAAATACGGAACTAAGATGCTGAGCAGTTATGAACTTTAGCGGTCAGCAACCAGAAGCTGACTGCTAGCGAAGACCCTTCTACACGTTCACGTGGTGATCCTGGATAATAGACTGCTACAGGGCAGAATGGCTAAGGAGAAGTGATCGCAGAGGAGAGGCTAACCTGGGACTCCACATGCCTGTTGAAGTCGAAAGTGTTGGACCAAAAGGTTTATATATATATGTCTAGCTGTAAACTATTGCACAAGGCATTTCATCGGACACCATCCTTCTGTTTGTAAAGCCATTCTCAGGGCTGGGTAGCACGATTTTGGAACGTTCAGGGCTGGGTAGCAGTAAGTTGGGAACGTTCAGGGCTGGGTAGCAGGCGTTGGGAACGTTCAGGGCTGGGTAGCGGTAAGTTGGGAACGTTCAGGGCTGGGTAGCGGTAAGTTGGGAACGTTCAGGGCTGGGTAGCGGTAAGTTGGGAACGTTCAGGGCTGGGTAGCGGGGGTTGGGAACGTTCAGGGCTGGGTAGCGGGGGTTGGTAACGTTCAGGGCTGGGCAGCGGTATGTTGGGAACGTTCAGGGCTGGGTAGCGAGGGTTGGGAACGTTCAGGGCTGGGTAGCGGTAAGTTGGGAACGTTCAGGGCTGGGTAGCGGTAAGTTGGGAACATTCAGGGCTGGGTAGCGGGGGTTGGGAACGTTCAGGGCTGGGTAGCGGTAAGTTGGGAACGTTCAGGGCTGGGTAGCGGTAAGTTTGGAACGTTCAGGGCTGAGTAGCGGTATGTTGGGAACGTTCAGGGCTGGGTAGCGGTAAGTTGGAAACGTTCAGGGCTGAGCAGCAGGAGTTAGGAACATTCTGGGCTGGGTAACGGTAAGTTGGGAACGTTCAGGGCTGGGTAGCGGGAGTTTTTTAACGTTCAGGGCTGGGTAGCAGGAGTGTTCAGGGCTAAGTTGCGATAAGTTGGGAACGTTCAGGGCTGGGTAGCGGTAAGTTGGGAACGTTCAGGGCTGGGTAGCGATAAGTTTGGAACGTTCAGGACTGGGCAGCGGGAGTTGGGAACGTTCACGGCTGGGTTGCGATAAGTTGGGAACGTTCAGGGTTGGGTGGCGGGAAATTGGGAACGTTCAGGGCTGGGTAGCAGGAGTGTTCAGGGCTGGGTAGCGATAAGTTGGGAACGTTCAATTTTGGGTAGCGGTAAGTTGGGAACGTTCAGGGCTGGGTAGCAGGAGTGTTCAGGGCTGGGTTGTGGTAAGTTGGGAACAAGAAATGAAAAAAAGAAGCCGACGATGAACAAGAAAACAAGAAATATAGATATCGTACAGCGGGGATATGGGGAGAAGTGATGAAGTGAAGCGTGTGGCGTAGTAGGGAGCAGTGCTCAGGGCGGGATGTCCGTGGGATTATTCATGGTATGACATCTTCTCCCAAATGGTATGGCATCTTCTACCACATGGTATGACATCTTCTCCCAAATGGTATGGCATCTTCTACCACATGGTATGACATCTTCTCCCAAATGGTATGGCATCTATTCCAATATGGTATG